>DWKW01001326.1:0-12960 GCA_018250115.1 Doberes anticus | reverse complement strand
ATTCCAACGTGGTCCTCCGGGGTAGCAACGCATCCACACACAACCTCAGGTGGCCTGCATGCTCGTTTGCTATTCTGGTAATATATTTAAAAAAAAGGTAGACCAACGGTAGAGAACACGACCATGAAGAGTTGCAGATCATTAACTCCAGACTAAATATTTTGGAGCACGGTCCTGGCACGGTCAGCAATGTCCCAAAAGGACATTATGAATTTGAAATTGAATTGAATTGAATTTGAAATTAAACTCTTAAATAAGTTTAAAGGTAAAATTAAGGAAACTTTATAAGTACATACAAGTACCTACGAGTTTCACACACGGTGTCCATAAAATGTTAATTAGTTTATAAGAAATCAATAGCGCCTACACTTTTAGCAATAGCGATTTCAAATATACATTTAGGCGTGTACACTGTTGTCTTTTTATGTATTTATACGAAATAATACAGAAAGAAGAGCAAACGAACATTAGGCTACCTAATGTTTATAAGTCACTGCAGCCCATGGACTCTAGGACGGAAGTCCTATTCTTTAAATCGAAACAACAGTCCCCACACCGCTGATTTACTTCAGAAATACCTAGGTATCAATATACCTAGTTTGTACCAATGTATAAACTACAAAAATTTAAATTTAAAACTGAAATAAAAAAAAACTTTAACTAACCCTTAAAGTTCTATAAAAGTTTTACTTTACAAAATTAAACAGGTTGCGCTTCCCACATCGATACTGCAATCGAATCGACTTGCTTCTAAATAATTTATCAAGGCTTTCGAAATAAATGCCTGGGAATAGGTATACAACATATTGATTTAAGTACTCGATAACGATAGACATATCTTTTGTGTCTATTTAACGAATGGTTGACCTACCGTCCGCAAGAATCAACCTAGTCTTTATTCCAGGTGAGACGTTTAATGACACGACTTTGAATGATCTTTATTTATGTGCTCAATCTTTGAAGACATTAGTCTACCGGTTTAATTTTAAGCCTTTTCCAAATATTGGGAGATATCTGCAAACGTTGCGCGAGATATGTGACGCATTTTCTCAGTGTGTCTAACTTTTTTGAAGTGTAACTTCGTTAGGTGCGATGAGAGTAATATTCCAAAACCGATTTATAATACTGATTTTTATAACGTTTAAAAATTGTAAGTTTCTAACGCAAAATCATATCAGAAAAAAATCTAACATCATCTCATAGTATGTTTAGTTACCGTCTATTGTTAAATAGGTTAACATATTGATCTATTTAGTGACTAGTTAATGACTAGACATTATGAACATAACAGCAGGAGCACTAGGTTTTTTGTAACTCGAAAGACCCCAAGGTACTCCTTGACTTACAACATAACATTACGTACGTTTACGCTTTAGCTACTCCATTCGACTTGCTCTGTTTCTTGAAGAACAATTGCAGCAGAGGTATCTTTATTATATTTAATTCAAGATGTATGTGAATGGACGGATGTTCCTTGGATGAGTACTGAACATCATTACAAGCTACTAACGACTAACTAACATAATACATTTGTATTATGTTATGACTATCTTTAGTCTATTTTTTAACTACTCGAAATAAAAATCTACCAAGTCAATACAATTCCTAATTAGACAAAATGTAAGTGGACAACGCGATGTTACTTCCTCTATATAATGTCTTTAGCTATGCGCAAAGGACTTTTTTAAAAACCGGTTTGAAATATTATTACTACTATTGATTATCGATTCGAGGGTTGTGCTTAGGCGAAAAGGGTTTAACATAATCCTTAGGATTCTATTTCATGTTGGATGTGAATATCCATGGGCTCCAATTACTAGTGAGCGTCAGGTGGATAGTACGCTTGTTCGCTTCTTTTCAAAAATAAAAATCGTCGGGGTTCAAGTCGCAGTCAAATTTTTCGAATTTACGTGTTACAAAAAAATTAAAAAATGGCTTCAACGTTGAAAAAACATAGTAATTAATTTAATAAATAAGTAAAGAGTATATAATTAGTTCTGTTCTGGTTAGCCGTCGTAACCATAACAGGATAAAAAAATCACAAGACCTCGAGAATGACGGTTCATGTTGTTTTGCTTCGACTATTCCGTTTTGCGGCGGCTTGCATGCATCCTGTTTACCTGATCCTGATATTTCAATTTACGGATGCAAATATAACTCACATAAGTTAGAGGTATGAGCGTCTGAAATATTATTTATTTGCATAGTTTTATAACTTTATTTACGTGCATTATTTTTACTTTACTAGATTCTTACGTGCAAATAAGTGTAGATAGTAATTGCGTTTGTATGAGAATTATGTCACTGTTATAAAATTACCGTCTCACATCCGCGGGTTATGTGTGTGATTGCGGAGGCCACGCAATCAATAAACAATCGGTCCTAGTTGTAAGAAGGCCTTAGTCCTGATGGGGTATGTCCCACGCATCCATCGTTATGAGGAAAACTAAAGATTCAAACGGTTTATGTAGTGATACTGTTTGTTATAACTAGTGTCGCTTTTGTTCGATTTTATATCTAAAAATAAAATTAATAGCATTATAGTTCAGAGTACCCGCAAATATACATCGATAATTCCATTTAAAGCCGGAGAGCGACTAATTGAATACTGCAGCTAACAAATTACACTTTATCATTAATGACAATGACGATTTACATCCGATTGTGCCATATTTTAGTTTTAGTTGCGGATTACGTTCATCACTTATTTGTATGTATGAGTATAAATGATAATTGGTTCGGTTCTTTATTTACTTGTCTGTCTGTGACAACCATCGTACCACATACACAGACAAATTTGCGGCTATAAATTGAAAAGACATTATCATTCAAGTATTATTTTAAATGCAAAATGCTTCGAGAAGATCTTAAATAATAAACGGTTATTAGATTAGTACTTATTTAGGGCAATCTTCGACTAAGGTAAGTTGAAAGATCTTATAATTTTTTTAAAAGTAGTAGAGCAATCTATTTTAAAATTCGTCCGTTAAGGCACACCTGCCGCACCTATTTCTGCCGTAAAGCAGCACTTTCGGTACTGTTTGTAGGGTGGACTACAATGAGATAGGTGACGATCGATGTGCGATTTGCTCGTATTCTAGGTTCGATTACAATGTCCATTGTCCGTTCAATTTTTTTTTTTAATCCGGGATAGTAGCGCTCTCAAACCACTTTGAAGAGCTGCACAGAATAGTGCGCCCCAGATTTCTATTCATGACATTTAGTTGTACCAACGTACTCACAAATAGGTAAATAGGTCACCTGTGGAGCTTATACGGCTTACAATTTGACATATTCCTCGACCTGTGAACTACTGCTAAATTACAGTCCACTTCTCAGCACTATTATATATTAGTTTTAATAATTGTTGTACTATTACTACTTGTTGTACCTAAGTGCTCTACAAATTCATTTGTGGAAACTCACATAATTACATTTCATCGATCTATCAGCCTTTGAAGGTTTACTGCTGTGCTCCTAAGCAAACTGCATTCTAACAATTGGTTTTATTAATTTGTAAAAATAACATTAGTAAGGTAAATTTGTAGTAACTTTTTGTATATTCCTTTAACCTATTTCATTATAAAAATATCCATCGCCCTAACTGTATTTAGATTGTGACGTCACGTCTATTCGATTCATTTGCTCATTCACCAGTTATTAGAAATAGTCGCCTTTTAAGACAACTGAGCTAGGACTTCGGCTCTGTTTGTGGTTGGAAATCAAATGAGGTAGGGTTTTAAATGTTTGGGTTCAAGGATTGCACTGACCGTGTATCAGGCGTACTATGTAATGTCTACTTTTATGAAAATGAAGATAGTCCGTAACGTACTTGACGTTCGGTTTATTATTGAGTGTGTACGGAAATTCCAGTTACACCCATGACCCTATGTCATCGTAATTTCAATATTCATACTACGACAACGCAGAGTTTAAAAGTGAGTACGTAATGAATGTTTAAAAAAAATCTTAACTTTTGTACAGCTTGGCAACTGAGGTTTCTTTTTGCTTGCGTTTTATTGCTTATAAAAATATTATCTTATTATGCCTATAAAAATTTATATCGTTGCACCTATTTCTGCCGCAAAATTGAGCAACTACCTGAAAAGTAATACTTTTGTACACTTGCGTTACTTTCGTATTGCACGAATTCGAGTCCTGTTTTATTTTATGCTTTTGTTATTCGTTTTTGTTTGTTGAGTTGGGTAATAAAAACCATTTCCGACTTTTTTTTTCCACGTTGGCAGGTATTACGACTACCTGAATTAAAACGTTATACACAGTTATAGTCAACCAATAATATTATAGATATTACCTAAGACCGATCACATGCATCTTTAAAGTAATTAAAAGTGGTCGAAACCCTTTGGTTTCAACGTTACACGTTTTAGTGGCTTTGTGTGGGTTTTGATGGCTGAGTCGTGGTGATTTAAGCAACAAAAAAGTAAGAGGAATGAATGGTGACTAAACAGTCCTATAACTGTAGTTCAAAAGTTTTTTATGAACTTTTTGTTTAATAGGTTTTTGTTTAATGAATTGTGTTAAAATATTTAATTATCAAGATGTTTTGTGTGAAAATGAGTTTATAATTTTGTGTTTTCTCTCGTTTTTCGTTCTCCGAACAAAAATGAAACAACAAGAATTGCATGACAGATTATAATTTACAGTAATATGTAGGTACCTATTAGGTATTTGAAGGAAGGTATTATGTATAAAGCATAAAGGTATATGGACGTGAGACCTTCGATATATAACGTTATAGATAATAGAGGCTGCGTAATATTTGTTTTGTATATAAGACGAAAGAGAAAGTTTCGAATTTCGAACATTTCAAAGCAAACAGATGTCCGATTTCACTGCCGCCCTGCATGACAACTTCGGAGATATGACTACGGGGATTACCAATGCGTTTACCGGCCTTGAATGCTTTTAACGTTGTATTTGAACAAACTCAACTGAACACGAGTTGCTCTGACGCTCGTAGATTGCACACTGATAGCTGTTGGTAATTCTGTCTTTATCTAAAACATGACTACCTAAATTTATAGTTCAGTGAAAGTTTAAATTAAACTTTCGAATATCATTTACGTGTAAATATCGCTATATTTAAACCTAGTAATTTTTTTACTGCTTATTATTATTATTATAGTGGATCGATTATTTTGGTGTTAGTTGTTTTTGTATAAAAGGAAGGTATGGTACCGTACCTATATTTACGTATCTTATATACAGTAGTTATATCAGTAGGAAGTGAGGTAATTTTAGAGATAAATAATATAAGTATTGTTATAGGGGCAGGGGCATTTAATTATATGCAAATTTAATGTTTCCGCTATTGCATACCAGTGCCAATAATCGCGAAAATAATTACGGGGTACTTCTGATTTATTTGTTTAGTAATATGAAGAGAAGTAATATAACTACAGACACTATCCAACATGCCATACCGCAGTGTGTAGATCTGGAACTACAATAATACAATTAATCCAATTCCTAAAAGGTCTATTAGAATAGTTACTGGGTATAAGCCTCCTCCCAATACGACCGTGTTTCTGTCATGATTCATTACACCTTTAGGAACATTATGAAGAACGGCATTCGTCTATTACTAACGATGGTACTTCATAATTTAACTTTATTTTATGAACTGCTCTTACTATTTTTAAAACTTTGTTCTTTTTGTCGCTGGAGCATAACACCGTTTCTCTCCGCTGCTAAGCACGGGTCTCCTCTCAGAAATAAGAAAGTTTTTCACTTCTATCACACGACGTACCATGGTGAATGGTACATCTTGCTTCCTCTTGAGAATGTTAAGAAGAATTCTAGACTCATCGTCTAGAAGATAATTACTTCTAGTACGTATCGAATAATAATGGGACATATTACATGAATGTATGCTGTGCTACAGATTTGACCTTAGATCTCCAGAGTGATAGGTGAAATTCCTTTTCACGGGCTTGATGGAGGCGTTAAATGTTTATTGAAATTGTAACTAGGAGATTTGTACATTGAACATTTTTACTGTAGGTATCATTTTGGTACTGAATTAAGAAAATTCATATACCGAGTAAAGAAACTGAAGAAGTTTCATTCTGAAATGTAAAATCGGTTACATATTTGATTAAATGTTAGTTAAGTAAATAAAAAAATAGGTTGTCACTAAAATTGGTTTAATTAAAGTGTGGTCGAGTAAGCGATCTACTTTAAATAGGTACAAATTTAGAAGCACTGGTTTCTGTGGCGGACATTGAGAGAACTAGGCATTGAATTCTAATTTCAGGATGATTTGTCAAGTGAAAATGAAAAATGCAATTTTCTCTATTTAAATGATGAACAATCATGCCTAGTTCTAAGGACTAATATGGTAGTTAGTGAGTACATAGCCGAAACGAGAAGATAAGTTACAAGTAACAATACAAAAGTTGAATAACAACACAGTAATTATAAAAATAAACGCAAAATAACTGTGAATGTCATGCCACCATTTAGGTAATGTATAAAATAAATTGTAACCATAATTCTTCATTTCAAACAATACTCTATGATCTGAGTAAATTTGTTAATTGTTGCCTATATGTATTTAAATATATATATTATTTTTCATTGAAGAACTTTGATAGGTAATATTTTTACCAAAAGTATAGTAATATTTTATATAAATTCTCAACTATAGTTGTGAATGTACATCTAAATGATTTTATTTTTTCTTTTGTTTTGTGATAAAAACACAGAAAATTATTAAAAAGATGTCGATGATTAATACATCTAAACAGTTATTTTCGATGCGCACAGCAAAGAGGACCGGGGCCATCTGACCGTGCCGACAACTTTGGTATTTCGTCCGTGCTTAGCTATTTCAACCCGGCCACGCTTACCGTACTTTGACATTTACTGTCATGTCAATTCAGACACCCGACTGATCCAACATTATTATTATACACATTTTGAAACCAATGTTTTATGTTTTTGTTACTAACTGTTATTTGTTGGTAACGTTTTTTATTATTCGGGTATATCATAACTCAATTACCTCCTACACACGTTGAACATTTATTCATTTCGGGCAACTATATTTTAGCTTTTTGTAGATAATGTACCCGAACGCCAATTAACATTTATCATAAAACACAGATTTCTTAAATTTTTATTGAATTGTAGATATACTTGGCTCAAGAAACTTGTCGGCACAGATCACAGGTCTTTATATTTTGGAACAAAAACGAATTGACTGACATAATTATTTGGGAAAAAGGTTACCCTACGTATGAATGTTGGACTTTCTTTTTAAATTTGCTTGTCTAAATTTGTTTTGTATTTTAATTCAGAACGAATATTATTGCACTTGTCTAATACAATGTTATTATATCATTTATATCTTTGTTCTTCTCTTCCAAACAATGTATCATAATATAATAATTTCTCCCCTTCGTCCAAGAAATTTCGAGTTAAGAATATGAATAAGAATACAGATAAATATAAATAATGAAGATCCAGCTTTTGTTATTACTATTACTTGTTTTAAATACTTATTTTAAAACCTATCTTACTCATATGTACATATATATAATGATATGTTTAATAACTAAAAAGGATTAAATGCAGACATTTTGAATTATGGTATTGTAGGTCGAATTAATAGTACAAGTTATTTTTATAACATTTAACTAATTGTTTCGCTTATACGTATTCAATTTCTAAAAAATGATATTTTTAGTTTCTATTAAAGATTAGTAGTACAAAAAGAATTGAAGTCTGACAACTATTTCTTAAAAATAAGAGTCTTAAAAAAATCAATACTTCGTGGATTTTGGGAGACCATGCGTGCCCAAAAGTTATCGTGAAGTATTGGAGAAAAGTGATACTTCTCTCGGTGAAAATATAATTGTGACTTATTAGTGTACCCATAACTTTCGTTTTTTGTAGAAACCTGGATAATCTAATGCTGAGTTTTAATTTTATTCCCTTTAATATTATGTTGGCTATATTGATTTCTTTGTCAACAACTTCACAGTGGTGATTCGAGTGATTGCGCGTAGTGTTATTGTTTTGTGGAAAAATTGTGAAACTTAACTAAATTATCTTCGTTAGCGACGCACTTTTCATAAAACTTTTGTCTTTATACGTGAATATTGGTTTTCCGCGTGGAATATGTCACACTCCAGCGCAGTAAGTATCAAATTTTATGCTATACCAATATCACCATAGGGCGGTACGATCGTGTGGAAATAGTAATTATTTCTTTATCAATCTCCTGTTTTATAACTAAAAATGTTCCTGTTTCGTTATGAAATGAATTAAAATATTGAATACAATGCAAACTTGGTCGAGAATATATCTTAAAGCAGCTTTTCGTTGATTTCGGATATGCATCCTCCATATTTTACTGCTACGTGCATGGTACCAACTACATAACACAAGTAGCTATAGCTCTTCATTTACGGTTCTCATGAATTTGTGTAATATATTCCAAAATTTCGCTGTTTTTGTCGTTTATTTGTGATAATATGTTAGAAATACGAGATACGGACATTTTATTCATAGTTTTAGCAGAATATTTCACCGCGCTTGCGTTTTTCGTACCGTCGACGTAATTGGGGTCTCGTCGGTCGATTCTTCGTTGAGCCCAATGGGTCTTCACGCAAATTTCGCGAGGGCAAAGTTATTCTCTCGTAAATGATATCGACAGTATCGATCAAGTTGAATGAATGTTCGTCATTAGCATAAATTATTAAGCAATAATCGTTTCTTTGACTTTATCTTTTAAAGGGACACTAAGTATACAATCGTTAATAATATTAAAGTTGTTAAAAAAATGTTTTCAACACAAAGAATCTGGACAATCATTGAAAATAAACTAAGATTTGTATACTCATGAATATGTGTAAAATATATGTATATAATTATTTTAAAATTTGTATTGTGTTATTCTATTAGTGACACAAGATGGGAGGATAGGAAGGTATATAGGTACAATCACAGGTACATATCAGACATTTGCACTGTAAAGTTTTGTTGAATTAATACAATTTGTATGTACCAACAAACTATATTAGAACAATTTAAGACTATTAGTGCCCTTTGATGGCCATTATATTATATTTGGGTATTTATTAATATAAATACTAAGTACATGTTTATATGTATCTTAAAATATTGAATGGGTGTTATAGAGTAACACCTAATTATGTTTATCTTCACCTGTACATTGTCCACTCATCTATGTATCAATAACCTGATTTTTATTTATCTGCAATTTAACAAAAGAAATACATTAAAAAAGGTAACTTCTACTATTATACTTACAAATTTATCGAAATAAACTATTTCCAAAACAAGTAGAAAGTTTTTGTATGCAATGTATGGTATGGTGCTTTGTATGCTTTGTATACAAAACTTTCACCATAAAACCAGTTTTATCATCTAAATTATTTGTCAGGTACATCAATCTACAATATTATGAGCAAAAAATATTACTGTATAAATATGACATTGCTTCTATAAAATATAAAAGCAAACTTAAATTCCTGGTTTAATGCTAGAACGACCAAAATGAAATAGATGCTGGCATTACCGTTGAAATTATAAACAAATTGTTTGTTGTCTATTTGAGCTAAAAATTCAATTTATTAAAATAGTACATATTTCGGGTTTTAAATAATTATAAATATAAAAAAAACCTTAATGAGAAAATTTGGAACCTTTTATGTTGCTTATTTTTTGTATACAGGATCAAGAGAATCTTGATCCTTTATACCTAATTCAGCCATTGTAAGAACCAAAATCAACAACAATAAGTTAATTGTAGGTGATGGCTCTTATTAAGATACATATTTTACATGATGGAAAATAATGCAATCACTATTTGACAATCAGTAGTACTAGGTAGTAGGACAAAGAACTTAAAGATGTCTATTTATAAATCTTTAAAAATAGCTGTTGGAGTACATCTCTATCTTCTGTCTCTCTCTGTGATTTGATACACCATTACCATATCACGGTGTTTAGGCTTACTGCATGTTAGACCCAACAAAGCATGTTCCATATTTACCCATGATCTCAAATATAAAATTAAAAAATTATGATAATTCCTAATTTATTTAATGAAATTAATTGGATGAAACAAAGATGATGGGCAATTTGCACTTATCACTAAATGGTAAATAGATATAGATAAAATTTGCCCTTTTAATCTTGTATTTGTAAACAAGCCTTACTGTTGATGTAAGTTTGATCTTGTCTGGTGGTTGTATAAACCAGCATCTCCTTTATAACAATTAAATACTGATTATATTTTATTAATTTGGGAATTGGTTTTTAAAGCTCTGATATTAAGAATTGTATTTAATTAAAGATAGGATTTTTTTTCACTCCTTATCTAAATACACTACAAAATTAAGAATACATTTTTAATTTGTACTTGTATCTTGTTTTAATATATAAAATTTCTGTTGTTTTTATTAACAAAGTCATTCTCAGTTTAGTAAATTTAAGAAGGTGTTAGCTTTCATTATTAAAATTCTCATAGTATTAAAATTCCTTTTTTTCTTTGTGGTACCATAAACAGTGACATGCAACATAAGTCAAGAGCATCTATTCATATGGGTGGAAATTTCCCTATGTATCCTATCAAGATGACCTAAACTAAATGCACTGATTGTAAGATCAAAATTATGTGCATGTTTTGTTCAGAAGGCCTGTGGTGTGAAGGTGACTGTTGAATGGCTGAATTTTTACTCCTTATCTTGGAACCCTTATGTTTATTAATGTTTGTTTGAAAGATACACATCATACTATTTTTGACTGTTTTGTAAGAGACTGAAGTATTTGAAATTCAAATTCTATTCATAGAGTCAAGTTCACTTTTTATTTGTATCTCAAGATTTTTATCAATTTTTTCTGTAGGCTAAAGCAGTGTTTGCCGGTAGGTACAGTCTTCATAATGTGTAACAATCGCTAGTCTTCATTCTACAAATACAACTAAACTGTGCAAATAAACTTTGTATGAAAATAACAGTTTACAATAGATATAAAGTTTATTGTCTTGTGTAGTGTAAGTTATATAGCTTGTACTATGTTGCTTACACAATGTTTATTTCAGAACTTGCTCCCATTTTTAATACAAGACAAAAGTTTTCAAAGAAATACTGAATCTATAAAATTAGCTATAGGACTAACTACTACCTTCTAGAGTATAATAGTAGTTTGTATATTGCAAGTAACTTTATAGTTATCTACTGCTGCAAAATATTATTCTAGAATATTATCAAGAAATACAATCTACATAACAAAAGGTCACAGACATGCCAATAGCTTGGGATTTCATGTTCAAACAATATCACTCAGCATTACAAGTGTGTTCTTTCACATAATACCTGTCCCATATTACCTAGCCTCAAAAAATAACCTCAAATACTTCGCGAAACGTAATCCAGGTTATAAATATGAGATCCAAGTACAAGACTTATTTTGTGTTACATGTACACATCTTGATTCATGTTTGTATCGAAAGTTGAAAAAAAAATTACACTCAAATTACTACTGAATTAAAAATGGAAAACAATGGCTTTTGTGATTGTCATATAAAGGAATGTCTTCTATTGAATAAATTACACCGCTTAGTATACATAAGTACGTAGGGCATAGAGTACAGATTATAAAGTAATCAATGTTTCGGTAATCTAGGCATTTCTTTTTATCATTAGAAAATTTCGTGTTATATATCTTACATGTTCAACAAAAGGGAAAAATCGGAAATTTCATAGTACTCTGCGTTGTATTTATAGCAAAGCGTACTGCAGATAAAATTACTTCACTTCTTATTGTTGGTAATAAAAAATCAATAGCATCATTTTGTGTCCGAGATGGCGAGCGGACGCGATTTACTTGTTAGCGACACAGGTGAGAGCGGTTTGTGGTAACTGGGCGGGTAGCGTGGCGGATCGCCACGCCGGGCGCCGGATCGCTATCGCCGCTTACGAGGCGGCATTTCATAGTATGGTAGTGTGGGAATAGATGTCGTATATTTATATTATTTATGACAACAGAGCTTCCAGTACAAACTAAATATAAGGCGGCGGATGACACCAGTCCTCCGTCCGCCCATCCATTCAGCCGCTGATTTTCATCAAATAAGCCGCAGTTGCGCAACTCTCGTCTGTATGCGTAGTAGATTGAAGCCTTTGTTTTATGCGCCGGTCGCTTACTGACCGCACCCACTTCGCTACCACTTGGACCGCAGACTAGAGATACGCCCCAAAAGCGACCCCTAGTGATTCTTTGCAAAGCAAGCAAGGACAGTTCGGAGCCCGTCGGCTATTTTAGCTAAACCTCGCTAGATGTCGCCGCACATCACGAAATTAAGAAATTTCGTTATACTTTTTTACGTTAAGCAGGTATTAATGATTTACTATAAGAATAATTGTATAAAATAATGTTGAACTATTGAATGAAAACATCCTGTGGAAATTACTACCATTCTCACCTCTAGGAGCAGACCTGTGCACAGTGGGACAGTAATGGATTGATGGTGATGAATGAATTGAATTAAAATGCTTACAAAAATACTTGGTACTAGTAGTTAATGTATTTGTTAAAATTTCCAATAAAATTGAACTTGGAGCATGAAACGCCTCAAATTAAATTAGTGATGTAACTGAATTTCTCATACCTATCGAGTAGTAGTCTATATACATAAATATATAGACTTCTCATTTAATTAAACTTATTTTGATTGGTAAAACCTCAACAGATTCAGGGAGCAAAACCACGAAAATTTGGGGCCGATGTTTTGCATGTTTGAAATATTTCTATTTTCCAAGAATATGCCGGTCGGACATACATACATATATGTATGTATTAATCATTAAATAAAAGTAAATAATTTACTAATTAGTTAATCTTTATTAACTTTGTTTTCTTATCAAGCAATAAAACTATTACCACAATAAATATCTGGAATAG
>DWKW01001325.1:0-12962 GCA_018250115.1 Doberes anticus | reverse complement strand
GTCGTTTTTAATACACGAACAGGCACTTCTCTTTTAGGCTTTCAGTGTTTATCTTTTTCTGGGTAAAAATTAGACCATTACAGGCGAATTGTGCTTTCTTATTTTCCTTCAATATTTATATAACTTTATCAAATATTTTAGTTGACTGTGTTATGTTATAGTATGTTAATGACTATGTTAGTCATTATCATTGCGTTGTTCAATTTTTCAAAAAATAGTAATGCTGACGTCAAACTGGTGATTTTTGCACTTACTGGCCACGACACAATCGTACTAATAGTTTGCCAAAATTGACTAATCACCGTTGCTTAGGAATTTTATTTTACATATCATACTATAATACATTGATACAACTCAATACAAACAATAACGAAGTCGCAAACTATACAAGGTCAAATTATAAAAGTACAATACTTATTTATAACATTAGTTACTTTCGTATTTTACTTCAATAAGTCTTTCTAAATATTCATTCATTTTCCTACATTACTTTTCAAATGTCATTGAAGTATGAAATACAATCGCAATTAATGAGTTCATTCTTCATTACTTTTTTCACTCATATTTGTTTAATCATTTTATTAATTATATTTTCTTAGTATAACAATATCTATAAATTGATTGTATAAGTTCGTAATTATTAAATTCGAATATTTTAACATATGTATATTAATAAACATGTTTATTTCAATAAATCATGAAACAATTTTAAACGTTACATAAAATTTTAAAATATAAATGCAATGTGTATGTTCGACCACAGTTATAAATAATTGTAATATCTACATATTATAATTCATATTCCGGATAACTGTAAAGTAATTCAAACACATAGTAACTTGAAATCACGATAAATTTATTCTACTGTTCTGTGTGACTCATTCAGCAGATGATATGTTACAACGTTATAATGCTGTATTAGTAGCAAGTTATGGCTTTAGATTCCGATGACGTTAATTTGAAACATTATAAAAATTATCTCCCTATCCCCAGAAAAAAAAATGCAATCTAATACTGTAATGTATTATTCTTTATTGTACATCAAAATTATACAAATAAAAACACAGATTTAAAAGACGGAGAGACATGTACAAAAGGCGGTCTTATCGCTAACAAGCAATCTCTACTAGCAACATTTGGTTAAAAAAAATCTAGAATCAAACATGAATGATTATCGTAAAGTTTTTCTAATATGAATCTTACCAGTTAATCTTCATCTTCAAATAGTTTAATGTTAGTGAAATAAGTAAAGTATTTACTAGTAGTACAATTTAACTTCAGATAAAGGTAATTGTGATGAAGCTGTCAATCAAATTTAAAGCTAATATTAAGTACGGATAACAAAATATTTATTATGAAACTTTGTTATGGTAACCATTTATTGGAATTCCCAATGCCATAAAGAGTATCAGATAATGTTTTCAAAAAACTTGTACTTCATGTTGTTATTTGTTACACAAAAAATGTAATTTATCGTGATTTCAAATGAGTTTCTCATAATATAATATAATATTTTAATATCTGTTAATGAAACAACCATATTTCTATTTATTAACGGGTAAATAAAAACACAAGGATACATGTTTTACCATTCGCCTAACCTATGATAGAACTTTTGAATTTGATCACGAAGAGAAATTATTATCAAAACTACCTAGTGTACTTTTCCATAGGGTAAGTGCATTTTGAACTATAGGGTAGTGAATCGCATTGCCAATGTGACAAAATTAATCGCAAGTTCATTACAGCTAACTACTTCGACGATATATTTATTATATTTATTTAGTATATATAAATGTTAACAGTGAGTAGTAACAAGCATAGGTATCGATAATACTCGTACCTAATTTTTGGCACTTGAGACCTTATAGAGAGTCAGTTAAAACGAGTTTTCTCTCGAATATCCAATACTAAATTAAATATTTTACGAAAAAAGGAAGATAGAGGTGCAAGGTAAATGTTAAGCTAATTATATTTAAGAATTGATTCTCTATACCTGCTTGCTTTTAAACAGTCGAAGTCAATTTATAATTTGCGTAATATAATTAAATAAATAAATATTAAAGTTTAGCATCTTAAATTTGTTTATCATTCGATTATATGCCCAATAGTGCTTATTTGATCATTATTGTCCAAATATTATAGACTAGAAACAATTTTTTTTACGCTGCATTCTTAAATAATTCAGAACTTACATAACGTAAGGATAAATTGTTGATGTATTTACTGCCGTTTTTTTGTGACAAAAGAGTGAAAAAATTACGCAAATTTTAAATATTTCAGAAGAAATTTAATGATTTGAGTTATCTTTGGATCACATATACATAGATTTAGAAAATCTACTCTTAAATACATTCACAATATTTAAAACCAAACATCAAAGGAAAAGCATTTTTTTTTATATTACTATTGATTTCAGTATGGTATTGTCTTTACGTTTTAATTATATATTGAATTTCTAATGGAAGTTGTAGGTGAATCTAATAACATTAAACGTAATTTTATCTAGCAAAACTTACTCTGCAACGGCCATCTGCGACAGTATGTTGAATTACAGTGGTGCAACTTTGCACTATGTTATAATAATAGTTACTTTAAAATCCAATAGTCTTTACAATTATTTAATATAGTTATGCATTTCTAAGACATTTTTTTTCTGTGATTATTTTTCATTCCTAAACCTCATTCCATGCCACACGCAGTCTTATTTGTTTTGGAAGAAAATTATACGTATGGAAAATAACATTAAACTGTAGTAAAATAGTTAATACATCGGGAACTGAATTTTAGATTTTGAGCTTTTGACAAAAAAAGTACTCAACCAGCAAGGAGACGTTCTTAACTCAAGCTCAATAAACGAGACAATGTTAGAAAAATAAAAGAATGATGCATAAGAAATTATAAAAAAAAAACAAATATTTTATCTTACAGACACCTGTTCAAATCGTTACTTTCTTCGAATTCTTAACATGCCTTCTCAATCACTTTGGGATAAACTATTTTACAAAGGGTAAAATATGTGCTTAGCTATGACGACTAACCCGTCGCGTATCAGGGTTATCGCGTTATTTTCATAAACCTTTTTATTAGAAAACAGATATTCGCTAGATTTTTTTTAACATCCTTTTTTTTCGTGTGCCATTTCCTATCGTGGAAGAAATTTAGTCAATATTCATATAGATCAATATCAATAATGATCGCATAGGCTTCTAATTATTATTATATATTTTATCGACGTGCCTCTGCTCGGACACGTGCAAACGGGAAAACAACAAGTTCGACATCATTCTTATGTCATTCCAGTTCCGTCTTCTCGATCGGGATAGAGAATTAAAATTTTAGACTACTAGTTTGTCTAGTCCAAAAAGTATACCCATATGATTTCATTCTACACGCAGGAAGAAACAGGGGTCCAGATACATGAGCGCGCTACTCGGTTCCGCATGGATCATATCGTGATCATTAACAGAGTTCAATAGGAACGCAGAGAAATAAAGAGAGCGCGGTGAGACCGTTCATTCCGAGACGGAGCCGGGGGGAAGGGCCAGACCTGGAGTGTTATACAGGTTCGGCGGGCGTGAGAGCGCGACGGGCGGTGACGCGCGTTTAGTGGCGGTGGTCCGGTGCGAGTGACTTGCGGCTGGCGGAGAGATGGTGAGCACGAGGGGCGGGGCGCTGCGAGCGCGGCAGCGTGGTGGGCGCGGGCAGCGCGCTGGTCGGCGCCACGCCGCCCGTTCCACCCGCCGCCCCGCCCGCCGCCGCCTCGCTCAACATGTCGCGCGGTTTCCACACGGGCGACCCTACAACACACCAAACACCGAACTCTTTTACGGGGTCCCGCGACTCTGCGTCGCCGCCGACCCCGGGCGGGCGGAGCGGCGGCGAGCGGGCGCGGGCTGTTCGAGCCTCGAGGGCGATTTGGACGCGTCATGGTACCGATCTCCAGATTTCGCGGATTCGCGAAAAGAGTTGAATGTTTGATGAATGTTGTCGGAGTCGTGACCGTGGCGTAAAAAGGAGTAAATTTGCTATAATACGTCTTTCTGTCTAATACCATATCGTTATTGGAATTTTGTTTTCGTCTTACTATTTCTCGTCTGTCTAAAACGATCCACGATCGGTATCGTATAAGATATACTTTTCACTTTCCCGATTGTGAGCGTGCAAGGCCAACCTCCTTTTTACACGACGATAATGACACCCGGTAGAAACCTTACGAATGTCCGCCCGACCTCATAATGAAAAATAAATATTCCGGTATCGGAGGTTGCGCGTAACTCAAAGTGTCGTAACAATTCCGGCGGTCAACATTACATCGAACATTCAAATTAAATAATTAACTTCTAATTTTGTGTAACAGATTTATAATTTTCCAGATGCTTACGAATTATAACTAAGCCTAGAGACACGTATAGGAATTATTACATAAGGTGCACCAGTGAGAAAATTTTATTTATTCTACAAGAAAACACTAGTTATAATAATTAATGGTTTGCAATTTCCAGTGCATTCATCTAGTTATAGGGAACGTAATTTAAGTGCGCAGCTAATATCTATATTTCTATTTGAAACGAAAGGGTACTACTATTATAGTTACGAGTAAGTATTAAGTCAGTAATATAACAATTACGTGTAATTAAATGCTTTATGCTATCCTATTTATTATACGAGTTAGCTCAATATAGAATAAGGATACAGTTATTATATTCGAAATGTAACATGTACGTAATATATTGATATAATTGTTACACATTTAAGAATTGAATATAATATTGCTAAAATGCAGTAGGCTGAAAACTGGCGTCACGACTTCTTTTTCATTCCCTTCACAAATCGTAAATCATCTTAAGAGTTGAAGAAACTAATTGAAAGACATTCATTTCTTCGAATATTTGAAACTTATCCTTAGCAGATATAGTGCAAAATAACAGAATAAATTAGGTTAATTCAGTATAAATATTTCGAAATGGAAGACTTAATTAATGGTACAAATCCATGGCAAAATACACTTCAGACATGTTGTAACGTACCTGAAGGAATTTGTAATATAAACAGTCAATATGAAATTACTTAAAAGAGAAAAAATATGAGAAAAATGTTATTTAGGATTAACATCAGTACGATACCACAGCCATTATCATGTACATATATTAGCACATTAGCACTTGGAGTTATCTACATTACCTAATTGTGATTAACTTTATGTTTTTTTTTTGTGTTTAATAAACGATTTTACAATTTTATTACACAACTACATACGATATTTATTTTTCTTCATCTAAGCAATTCATCAGGTGCCCATAAATCGGGGTTTTTAGAGTAATATTTCTCTACTAAGTATTTGAATATAGGTCAAAACTATTACGTATACGTAATTTGAACCTTACTTTTCTTTATATTAGATAGTTAGTAGTAGTAATACCACGTAGACAACATTTATTTACTGTGATGTTTCTATTTAATTGGTGTTTAAATTTTAACAGGTAAAGATATTATAGAGAATTGTAATAAATTACTTAAATATACAAAAAAATTAAATAAACTATCTAATTTTAATTAAATTAACCACCATTCTTAATATCATCACTAGTCAATTCCTTACAGTGTGACAAGTATTCGCAGTTTCATGATATCATCTATTCAATATATTATTCCTTTCGTATCCAACAATGAGTTAATGTAAAATGAGAGTCGAAAAATAATATAATAAATTATTTTACTCTAAAAATAAGAAATAATTTACTTAAACGTGAATCTGGTTAAAGTCGCTTTTTTCGCAATGTCGGGAGGAAGGGCAATGTCCGCGCTCGAAGTTCATCTCGTCCAAAGTTTCAACGCTGCTGCGGTTGGATGAAACCAAGATTGATTGAGTTGTTAGTGACTTCCTTCGGGACTTAGGGAGCTTGCCCTTCCCCTTATGCTAGGAGGTTTTAGACTGCTTTTTCACCGACAAGTAGCATTGGACGCAAGTCGGATGCTCGATAGCCTTAGCGATTGACTCCGTGGACTTGGATACGACGATGCCCATTTTCATTGCTTTATCTTCTGCCTTAGCTAGCTGAGAGTAATGTGTCATGCGATCCAGCGAGTTCGTACCCAGTCTCGCTAACTTCTCGCCGCTCGATCTAGATGAGCGGCGACTCACATTTGGAGATTTGCAAGGAGATCTATCGAAACTGGCCTGAGGCGTTCTCATAATTCCTTTCTTCGGAACAGGTTTTGGTGATTTTGCTCTATCTAAGCTACTTTCACGAGATTTCATGATACTTCCGCGTGGGGATCTAGAGCCATCGAAGCTTTGTTGAGGAGAGCGAGATTTATCGATAGATTCTCGCGGAGACCTCGGTTGGTCGAAGCTGCCCTTGGGTGAGCGATGCAACGTCTTTGAATGTTTAAGGCTAGATTTATTTGGCGACTTGCAAATGATAACCTTTGTGACGCGGTCTCTATCGGGCGAGTGGTGATCTGTTAAACGATTGGGTGATCTTTCCCTATTGATACTATTGCCACTGCCAGAACGAATCACTTTGATTCTTTTGTCCGTGGACGAACATTTCCTCTCAGGCGACGATTTGAGGGATTGCGACTCTTGCTTACCTAATTCCTTGACCATAGTTGGCTGGTATTGAGTGGGCTGGTGAGAGGATTGAATGAGTCGAGCCTGGCTGCCAGTGCTGCCGGCACTCAGAGTTGATGTCGTACTGTAAAGCATTGTTAACATATACATTATATTGCTTTATCTACTATAATGGCAAAAGGGAAAGCACGGGACATATGTATGAGTAGAGAGATAGGCGGATATGCGTAAATTTTGAGAAATATGAATGAGTGACTGAGCGCAAATATCAATTCGCGGGTGTCGGTGCATTGTGTCGGCACTATAAATATAATGTGAGCATTGCATTTACTCCGTACAATGTTTTGTCAAAATATCTATAGATGTTTTAACTCTTTAAAGATGATTTATTTATAGATGTCTAACTCAGGGAAAATAAATCTGTTACTAATAAAAAGCACAAACAATAATTAATTAGGTCTTCTCAATTTTAAAATTATAGTCTGTCTAACATAACACGCCAGCACTTAGTGGTAAAATTAACGTGTGGCAATTCTGTCATCTGTTTTTAGTTATCTGTGACATAAGTGACATATTCTCTTTATTATTTATGAATTTTGAACATTGCATTAGCATCATCATCATTAACCGATTATTGTCCCACTGCTGGGCACGGGTCTCCTCTCAGAGATGAGAGGGCTTAGGCTATAGTCTACCGCGCTGTACTAGTGCGTATTGGTGGTATTAGGATAACTATAGAGTAATCTCCATACGTGATAGTTGGTTTACTTTAATGTTTTAAACAAAAATATACATACATCCTCATCGTTCCATTATGCATATATTAGACACTAATATTTGCCAAACTATATCTATGATTCTTTTGACAAAACATTAATTAATATAAGATGCATTTGATGATCATACTATTTTTACTGTTTCGTATTAAGTATTCCATGGCACCTATTGTAATTTCTTAATATGCTTAAAGGGATTTATTTCTTTATCTTATTTGCAGCGTGAAGTGTCCTTGGGTAAGATGTGTTCGTGTTTTTTGTTAAGCCCAATGCCTCAAACGGGATACTCTATGTAATGAAGTTACAAAACTATGTAGTTAAAATATTGTGAATAGTTAGTTAATAATATCAACAAGAACAGCATCTAGTGCACCCCGTCGGAGATGAGTGCTCGCATTACATTCGGTCGGTGTGTCTGGATCTGCGCACCCATACATATGGTACCTGAGGGTGAGGTGGTTGGGGGTGCGGCCTAACCCTCGCTTGGCGGGCGGCGGCGGCGGCTCGTCCTCGTCCGACTTGGAGCCCTCTGCTTCCGTGTCGGCGCCGCTAGCTACGCGCTTGCTGCTCTCGCCGCTAGACGCCTCCATAGCTGAAGCTGATGTGCTACCTGTCAACGGCAAAAACGAATTGCGACCGATTGTGGTACATTGGTTACATCTAAGACACATACTAAATAATAATTTTTGTTTTATGAAAGGTTAACAATTTAGTCCATATCCAATGAATTCAGGTTTTTTTTCAATGAGACAAAATAATTTCATCAAAATACTTTTTAAAACTAACCTGTAGTCTCTCCGAGCACCTTGCTCCTAATCCTGAACGATGGCTCGTCAGAAGATATCTCTTGCGGAGGTTCCTCGGCGTCTTGGGAATTTTCACGAGATAAATCGCCAACCTGTGGATGTGACATGATTATCTACGATAAAGTAAAAGTTAATCGTTATCAAAGAAAGTTATAACAGGACTAAAACTAAGTACCTCAATGTTTCCAGCTGAGAGTCGCTGTCCTGTTATTTTTGGTTTCTTTGTTTTTCCAAGAGTTTGGGATCCTTGCATCACTTGCACCTTTAAATCAACAACGTTAAGGGATCAATATGTATGAACCGTTACTCAAATAAAAATCTTGTTGCTTTATATATCAAGGTAATTTATAATACGTCTGAAAGGTAGATTAGGCAGATAACTGTCTGAATATTCCCCCATTGACAGTTTAATATTGTGGTTATTTTACTATTGGGTATTTGTAGGTATTAAGTACTAGGTATTTGTAGTAAATTAGATTGAAAGTAAATATTTTATTCATCTATATGTGCATTTTATCTGTAAGAATCAAGGATATCGATGGTCTGACTTCACCTTCACCGCATAATTCGCTAGAATAGGAGAAGTAGAACAGTCTGTACATCTCTCACGAAACGTTTATCAGCTCTGCACTTATTTATAATTATGAGGCAGACTACTAACGAAACTAAACAAGCAATTGCAAACTTGCAAAATTAGAAATTCTGTAGTTTCGCGATTGACCATTATTCATTTAAAACCTCTTGTTTCCTTCGTCTTAGTATTGAGTCTGTGGTATGTATGTTACCAACACATTATACAAGTAACAGTGTGTGGCCACCTCACCTGGTGTTTGGGGCGGTCGCGGTCGAGCGTGTGCGCGGAGTGGTGAGAGTGGTGCGCGTGGGGCGCGCGCGGCGGCGCCGGCGCGGGCCGCGTGGTCGGCAGCGACATGTTGCGCACCGACTCGCGGATGATCTGGCGGATCGTCTTCAAGAACGCGTTGCGGAAGTCCGCCGTGCTTCTCGGAAAATATCGTTGAGTTAATGTTACTCGTGGGTAGTACGAGTATAGTGAGTGACAGCCTAGTGGTTTAAAATGTAAACCGTGCCTTCCTGGCACGCATCTCTGATTTATCAAAACTACGAGTATGTGCTTATTAAAAATTAATAAGCAATTGCTTTGACGGCGAAGGAAGACATTGTGAGGAAATCTGCGTGCCTAAGAGTTCTCTGTAATGTTCTCAAAGACATATGAAGTCCGACAATTCACACTTGGCCGGCACTATGGCCTCTGGCCTACGGCCTATGATTATTGCTGTAATATTTCGAATTAGTAGATTAGTAGTAGATCATCTAATAAGTTGTCTGTTATCTACCGGGTTTGTTGGACAAAAGTTACATACACCTTTAAGAACACTATTGATTACTCTCGAATTTTTTGCAATACGTATTTCTTATTAGTGAAAGTTATTTACAAATAAATAAATAAAAAAATAGTCTGAAATATTGCAGCAAACATACTCCCGATAGATTGGAGTTCGAACTTAATGAAATTTGATTAAACTCATGCCAATTAGTACTATTGAAAATTGAAGTAAGGGCACAATCAAGCCCACTGTTTGATTTTAATGGGAATTAACTTTGTTCGTGCGATCGAAAAATGCCTCCTTTATCTGACAGTTATAAATTGAGTTCCTAGAGTTAAATATACGATTACAAAAAACGTAAGTGTTTGATCAAACATCGATGAAACTCGATCGAGTATGGTACTTTCTAGGATATTTTACCAATTCCAAATTATTTACTACGCTTAAACATAACGAGAATACTACTTTAGCAATGCATGAAATTTCCTCCAGAGTTATACTTTTCCATAAATGATGGACGGAAAATATTTTATCGCACAATGTTATATACATTATTATAATCAAATAGTTTACATAAAAGTAGTTCACTCAAATACTTAAATTATATGATTTTACAACAAAATATCACAGTTCTTTAAAGTTACGGATATAAAATTGAGTGGGAAAATGAGAAACTCTCCAAGAGAAAATCTTGCTGACATTTATTTTGGTGGCTGATTTTCAATATCAAACTAAAACAAATAGTTTTAATTAAATGAAATTTCAAAAAGAAAAAAATGTGATAATGAATATAAAAAATAAATATGCCGTTTACGTAATAATATTTTTTTATGTATTTAGCTTTGTCTGTTTAAGAAAATAACCAGTTTATTTTTCTGTTGTAAATGATATAGTTGTTGTAAAAGTTAGCAGTAACAAAAGCAATCGGATACACTGGAATCGGAATCAACGACGTTGATAAAATAGGAACGTAAATGAATCTTAATTCTTGATGCGAATTTGTTCAGAAGGTTTTAAAATGGAGCTCGAAAAAAACTTCGAATTGAAAATAAAATCCAATTGTAACCATTTTCGGGAGTAAGCATGCATGCTAAGCCAAAATACCACCAGCCTATCAAAACAATAATATTGATGTATTTTGCTTAGAAGGTTGTTAAATAGCACGAAACACTGACGATGATGAAGCATTCCTGCCTCAGGACAATAAGTACAGACCGTATGACCACACCAAAGCTTCTCTCCTGTATTCACTTTACTGTAAATAGACAGATAGTCTACTACTCACCTATTAGAAAGTACGTAAACTTTCTCTGAGCGGCGCTGTAATTGGCTGCGCAGGTGGATGAGTTCCCATAGGAAATGGCTGTCCATATCTTTGGCCGATGAAGCGCGCACTTGCACCTCCGTCACCGGGATCAACACTTGATACCTTATAATCTCCACCTCATTTGAATTATTCTTAGAAGAAACTCCCTGAAGATTTAAAATATATATTCACAGCAAAACTTTTTAATATAGAAGTTATGGAATAATTATAGGTGAAAAACTCACCATCAACTTTTTCTTTTGTCTCAGTCTTTCTTTGCAAAGGAAGACTACAGCGGATTTAAATACAAAACACATGGCGTGTAACTCCAGTCCCTTCTTTATCTTGCCTAAAAAGTCGGATATATTCAACCATTCTACGCCTCCGTAATACAATAAATCGCCTGAAATGATTTTTAGTTTATGTTGTAAAAAATGAATTTAAAAGTAATTTAAAATCTGAAAAATTGTAACTAACCTGGACTTAGATCTATAGGTTGCTTGCAAGACTTTTGATGTTGTCTAAACAAGTGATCAAATATAGCACCATATTCTTCATGGATTCGTTGCATTTCATTGATGTGCTCAGCAACTTTTTCCATTCCCTTGAGGGCCTCTGGATAATTGTAAAAGGGTAATTAAAATCGTTACAAATTAATTCCATTACTTTAACAAGTTTTATGTCACATCACGTTGCTTACCAACTAAATGAAGATGCTCCTCAGAATTCATATCAGTCAAATTCCGGAGTTGCTGAAGTAGCAAAGGATACTTAAGTATTCTTTGAATGGGTTTAATTAAATATGACTCCAAAGTCGAGGAGTGTTGTTGTTTCGGATTACGTGCAGCGAGAAACTCTTGCAAAGCTTGATTTCCCTCATCTGTAGGTGAAATTTAAATTTGTATTATGTATCCGAGGAAATAGTTAAAGTAATCCACGAAGCGGGAATTGTAGATGTAACTTACTTGGATGCAAAACTTTCTGGGCCTTGCTGTGACTGGCACAGAATGAACTATATAATTTAAAATGGTTGACGTAATAGAGAAAGGCGTTGCCGACAGCGAATAGAACGTTCTGAAAATTGATTTTAGTTATAATATTCCAAAATATATTATTTTATACATAGAATATCGCATTATTGTGCAAGCATTAATGCACTATATTTAAGTTTTGAACTGAATCATGTTTTTACTAGTTATGCAATTTTACAAACCATAAGTCATAATTACAAATCATGATATTACGATATACATTTTTTTAAATTAATGATAACATCAAACTCACAGAAATCAACTTAAGCACAAAGAAAACATAATAATGAATACATAATTTGAATGGAAAATATTTACCTTGAATTGGTTTGAGAATTCGAAGTGATGGAAATTAGGTTCAGCCTCGAGGGCTTCTTCTAAGTTTTGCAAGAATTGCCTTTGGAAAGTTACTATCTCTTGAATGTTTCCGAACAGAGCATTGATCTCCGCGTTTGATAAAAAAGTTTCTCTCTTCAACGGCTCCAAGTAGTTCTCCAATAAGTTATTGAGGTGCTGTAAGCACCCAGTTAATCGGTAATATGAACAGATTCATGCAGGCTACACATAATTTATTAACACAGTAAAACAGAAACGTTGAATTAATTGATTTATAATATGAGTAATAGAAGTGTTAATAGCAAATGTTTAATGAAAAATAAGTAATGTATTTCTAAGCTAGAGAGTAAAATTCTGTTACTTTCATACTGTTAGATTTTATATAGCAAGCTTAAATCTTATTTAAATAGTTTGATATTCTTCAGGACGTTGTCTCATCAAGCAGAAATCGTCAGAACGTAGTTGAATAACTTTGCAATTCGCTTTCGTCAGTAAGAACAGAGCAAGTTTTTATTGTTTTGAATTCGTTAACATTTTCAATAAAACGAAATCAGAATAGTAGGAACATTTAATTAAAAGCGTGAAGCCCTTATGCTTCATATGTGATATTAACAACTCGTTGAAGATTCATTCTAATATTACTTAGATATTACCTGAGATATTATTGATAATTTCGATTGACTGATTATATAACGTTGATTATGCAAAAAAACACATTTGTGGAAGGAATTATAGTAACATAATGTTTATATGTTGTTGACGCACCGCGGCCGTTATTTTACAT
>DWKW01001324.1:0-12963 GCA_018250115.1 Doberes anticus | reverse complement strand
GTAGCAACGCATCCACACACAACCTCAGGTATGGATGTCCATGGGCTGCAGAGACCACTTAACATCAGGTGGCCTGCTTGCTCGTTTGCTATTCTTCTAATAATAAAAAAAAAAAAAATTAAAAAAAAAAACAATATGTAATACGAATAGTTCGTTTTGATAAATAATAAGTTGCTTGTTTTTAATATGGAAGCTAATAATCAACTTAACCTAGGTAGGTACCTAACCTACGTACATTGATTATACGAAAGTCAAGGCTTCTTTTGAATTAGATAAATCGTGAACAGATAGTAAATGAATAGGTACACATCATAACAAACCTTATGGTACTTTTTCTACAATTACAAAAAATTGATAGTTCGTTCACATAGTCTGATACACGTTGACTTATATGTATTAATACACTCAGTTGGTATATCCTTGGGACTTGTAATAATAATAAATAACATTTCACACTCACAGCCCCGCTCATAGTTCATACTCATAGCACCCTGTGTCGCGGGTGCCATGGACACACACAGAAACACCCATACCAGGAACAGAAATCTGCATTCATTATTGAAGTTTCTACCTCGCCGGAAATCGAACCTAGGGCCCTCCGATTGGCAGGCTGCCAAGTTGACTACTGTGACATAATACATATACCTAAGGAAATACTGATACATCTCTAGATATATCCGATGCAACGATACAATGATGCTTCAGAAGTTTGATCTATAAGGAATTAATTATGTTCTTACAAAAAAAATTATAGAGAGCTTGAAGACTGTTTGGTATTGGTATCTTAAGTTCAACACGTTAATTCCTCATTACAAATAAGACTGTCCTAATTATAAAATCTAGTCATAATATTTCACGAGCAATTACGACGTTTGCTTTAGAGACCACTCGGTAGCAGTCGGTTTTCATAAAAATCTTGAGTATGTAGACAATTTTACAATAATATACCTTGTTGCAAATATCTAAAACATAGATTGTCAAACATGATCATCCATGTCTAACTTTCATCGTTCTTTGTCAGTACAGAATGCGAAACCTTTTATAATGATCACCATCGTAATTATTCGGACCAAAAAATTTTTGTCTCATCGTAATTCTACCCTTGTTCGTGAAAATGATGCCGCACCGTACGGACAAAAACTATAGGAACGTTGGAATTTTACAAGCGTCTCCACTCTGTGACTCATTATGATAACCTAAACGTTTATGATAAGAATAAGCAAAAAAAAAATATGTTCATTTTTGGCATTCTTTTTATGGATCGTAATTAATTCTCCACGAAAAACGTTGGCACGGTCCCCTGATAATAAAATATTTAAAATACGTTTTTTAAAGCGAAAACACTAACATGATGTTTATTTTAAAATGCACTTTATATCGTACTTTAATACAAGAAAATTGCTTTCGAGCTTAATTATACGTTGTTACTGGTCGATATCGTTTCGTATTCGGGTTGTATCGCGCTGTGCGAAGGCGTTTCGTTTTATCGGCGTATGATTAACGAGGCTCGAGGACAGGAGAGGAGGTATATAGATAGACGGATAGCCCACCGCCGGCGATTCCCAGAGCCCGGCGTTCTCATCGCTCGGTAATCATCGCGAGACACCGTCGACATTTTCTGACGGGACATTTGATAACAATGTTAACAAGCTCCCTTTCCATATTGCACATGCCGCTCTTGATTATACCTTACAATGTAATGTCGAAGTGTGCAGAACATTACGTGATATGACGTTATGATATAATGGCAACGAATCGCTTTTAATGGAGTGCCGCCATATTTTTCAGGAATTTTTATGGTAAGATAACCATAATTTAAAAATGTTAAGGTATAATGAAAATAAATGGAAGGCGCGAAAGTTAAAAAATTCTTCAAGCATTTCGCAGAATTATCTTCAGAGTACCTACATTACTCCTTACGTGTCATTTCAAACAAAGGGCTTGGTTGGAATAATAAAACATTAAATGCTTAATTCTTTCAAAAATCTATGTTTGACAGTTTGATGGTGGTTGTCTATAAAGCCTGCGACGGCACCTACACTGAACCTATTTGATCCTTAAATAAGATGTGTGAGCACTATGAACGAATGGTAAATGGTGTCGTTAGGCACACTATACTGGACAGTTTATCACTTCCCTGGCGTTTATAGCATTAACATTTAAAAAAGATATTGTTTTATAGAGTGAGTATAGGTTCGCTGGTGGAGGGTATCCCCGGGCAACTAGCAGCGGCGGCGGACGCGGTGGCGGGCTGTGCTCGGCGGCGCTGGTGGGCGGAGCGCTGCTTGCCGCTGTCGCAGTGCTGGCTGTTGCAGCGCTTGCCTTTTACATGGGAGCCCTTAGACCAGATAATGGCGAACGTGAGTTTTTCCATTATAAAACAATTGTTTTAAGACGGCAGAAACTTGTCAAATATTTGACCGGGCAGTGAAGTATCATAAATGCCATTAATGACAATCCTAAACATTTCATTGGACAACTGGACTGTATAAACTCTTCTTGCTAATTACCCATTATTATTTTTAGCAATTATGACCTTTGAGGGTACCTTTCGAGTAACCCGAGGAGATGTCTACGGAGGGGTTCCCGGTAGTCCGGCGTGGAAGGAGCGAGCTCGCCGGTACGGAGTATCACTTCGACAAGTGTACTCCATGCCCTCGCCACTACGTCAGGCATTCACTGGTGCACATGTCACAGGATTTGGAGATCGAAGACTAGATGTCCATTTCAGATTATATTTAGATAGAAGAAAAATCCCTAGGTTTGTTAATAACGTCTTATTAATTCTTTGGACTATATGTTCTTGGACATATATTGAATCCTTGTTTTGGTTTGTTCCAGTTCCGTTAATAATATAGAAGAATCTCTGAAAAATATATTAATACAAGACATAGCGTCTAAACATCCAGCTTTTGGGCAAATAAAAATAGACCCATCTAGTATAGTAATAAAAAGAGATTTGGAGCATACATATCATTCTGAGTCATATGTCAAAGAGGCATTGAATGAAAGTATGACTCCAAATTATCCAAAGAACTCCTCGCCACAGAATGGAAAAGACAAAGTGTTGCAAAGTAGGGTTGGTGTTGTACGAAAAACCACAGTTAAACCCAATCAGCCATCAAAATCTAAAGATACCGATGAACCCGATATAGATACTGAGAATATACCTGTAGTGCAAGGATCGTTCCAAATTACTAAAACTGAGGCAGATATAACTGAAAACAAGCAATCAAAACAAAATTCTGCGCCAACTCGTCAAGATGAAAAAATAAGGCCACAAACGACTACTAAATCTACAACGATAAAACCTACTGCGATTACTAAACCATCAACTGCAAAACCGATAACAATTAGCAGAAGGCCTCAAATGACAACAACAAAAAGTAGACCATTCACGATTAAATCAACAATAAACATAAAACCAAAGCTAGAGTCTACTACCAGTCGAATATTAGAGAAAAGTACTTCTAAACCTGTTATTTCAACAGAATCATCGTCTACAACGACTATTTCAACTACCACAGTCAATGTTTCACAAATACTTCTAGATTTAATAACTAACGAAAACCATAACAAAGATTTACCAAAAATTGATACGTTATTTACAGTGCCACATGTTATTGATAGTGAACCATGGCGACCAATCACACGTACTTATTATGAAACAACTAGCAAGCAACCACTATTACCCGAAGAAACTGCTAGTGAACAAAATGCAAAAGATAGAATAGGTGTAGCTGAAGTAGTTGAAGATATAGCTTTATTAGAAAGTATACTTACTCCTATACCACCTGTAAAAAATCGAGACAAACAAACTAGAAGACCCGGTGGATTATATAATATTGATCCAAGTTTAGCTGCTGATGTTTACGTACCTAATCCCGTTTACACAAGCTTTACTCTTCCTACATTTGTACCACCATTGAATGACATGGAAACTTTAGGATCAAGTTATCCTAAACCACACCCTATTCCAGTCGATAAAATCAGCGCAGTCGTCGACGATATTCCAGAATTTAAAATAAACATCGACGATAATGATGGCAAACCTGTTGAAAGGCCTCCTAAAGAAAAGACAACCTCTGTGACTTTGAACGTTGCACATGATCAACAAGATAATAGTACCGAAAAAGTATCTATAGAAGGAGCGTCAATATTAAAAAAACATGAAACAACGACTACTACTAGCATTACACAGGAAGTAGAAAACAGTCGGGTAAGTTCAACTACTAAAATCAGTTATAGTACAGAAGCTTTGTCAAGTAGTTCTGTTAAAACTACAGAAGAACAACATACAAAAGAAAATTCAACAAAGCGTCCTAATAACAAAGTCTCAATAATTCCTACTACCAATACTCCTCATCATACCTGGGAACTCGTAAATACGTCAACAAATGAAAATGACACTTTTAGTAAAAACCAGCCCGAGAAGTATTTCAATGATACATTACAAGCCATAATTACAAAAAACGATGCTGTTTTTCCTAATACAACCCCTAAGTTTCCCAGTAAGTTTTCTGTGTTACGTAACTTAACCGATATAATTAAGAAATACTCACCAACTACTATAAACACACCGATAAAAGAATTGTTAGATGATGAATCCGAATACCGTCAAGACACCGCCAAAGTGATTGGATCTGTAGAAGTTGTATCGGATGATGAAATAGAAACGACTACTCCCAGAGTAATTACGCTTATGCCAGCAAAATCAAATTTAGGGCTCAATCGCCCCTTAAGACCGAGGCCTAAAATAAAAATAGAACCACTAGTAACACAAGAAAGTTTTCGTAGTATTTTTGGTAATGATCAGCATGCTCAAAAAATTATTGAAGAACTCGGAACTGAAGACTACTTACAAGTATACAATTTATCAGGGAATATTCCAGAAGCATCAGAAATAGTGACTACTGCTACAAACATCGATGGTGAAATAATCAAAGAAAATACTTTTTTGGCTAATATTAATCACACCATTAAAGTGTCAAATAACATTGAATTAACACCCAATAGTAACAGACTACCAAAGTCAAATGATGATTTGAATAATCCTGGTAACCTACCTGAACTTAATGTTAATATGAATAAAACAAATATTCCAACAGGTACGTATAGAGTATCATACCATGTAACTGGAAGCGTCAGTAGCAAGCAAGCTAATAAGACTCAAAGCCTACCAGCATATGAATTAGCTTTAGAACCAGATGTTGTACTGGAAATACCGATAAATCAGTCAAGTACACTAACTATAGACAAATTAAGACAGCTAGCTAGTCTTGCTACTATTTCAGATAATAATAACAATAGCTTATTTCGTTCTCCGGGAGAAATAATTTCAACAAAAGCTATTCCGTCCAGCTACACACTTAATCAAGCGGGGTTCAAGATTTTAACAAAAACATACAATAAAGTACAACCTACTAAACACGAGGAGAATACTTTCGATAAACCAGAGAAGACATATAGCAAACCGTTTCAAATTAAACCTTCAAAACCTTCAAACGATAATATTAGGGAACCTGAAACAGAAGGTAAATTTTTAATGCTTTTACGCCATTTGTTTGTTTAAGCTTTATTTTGTTAATAACATTCATATTATTTTAGATATATGCAACAATGCCACGTCATTTCGGTGCACGAATGATGTTTGTCTTCCATTGACATCTCGATGCAACAGATTATTAGACTGTCCTGGAGGAGAAGATGAGCGGGCCTGCTCTTGCGCAGATTATTTGCGCGCAGAATTTTCGCAATCCAAAATTTGTGATGGTGTCGTTGACTGTTGGGACTACTCTGATGAAAACAAATGCGGTAAGCGCTTTATGAGACAGTCATAACAAGTAAGTAAATAAAGATCGATATAGTAAATAATATTTTTTTTCAGATTGGTGTGAAGATGGTCAGTATGTTTGTGCAAACGCTCGTCAGTGCATTGATATGATCAGAGTTTGTGACGGTAATCCAGATTGTCCGCTTGGAGACGATGAAAAAAGTTGTGTGGCTCTGGCTGATGCAATCGACAATAATGAAGTAGTGCCTTACAATGAAGAAGGTATGTGTAAATTTTAATGAATTAGCTTTTTTTGTATTTATTTAGTGCTTTATAAATGGTGAAAATACATAGTAAATACGACTTTTTCTTTTAGGGTTCGTCATGGTCCGAAAACGAGGCGTTTGGGGAAGACTATGCGTGGAAAGCTTTGAGGATGTAGTTACACAGGCTCATAGCTCTTTGAAGTTGCCAGATCTTGGACGAGCCGTATGTCGAGCAATGACATTCCAGTGAGATTTTTTTTAAATTTATAAATTAAGTGTTTTTAGTGATCCAAGCTCTTTAGGTACAAAAAAGTGGATAAAGTTCATTCCTACGTGCGATTTGAAGCTATGAAATCTCTGGCCTTGGGTAAAGTATTAGTTAGTATATGTAGTTTACCAATATTTTCACCATTGTAGAGAGTGTGAAAACATTCTAGGAAATCGATTACTAATTCTAGTTGACGAAAGTCTTATTTGTTGATAATTCAAAATTTCCTCGAGTAGGATGAGTAATATGTAGAACTTCAGCTTAATCTAGGATCTGGCATTACAGTGATTCCCCCTGGGTGCGTGAGGCGCGGGAGGGTCGGTCGACCAGCTCCGCTGGCTACTGGGAGGTGTGGCACAATGCGAATGCGCGCGCTGCCGACTCTAGGCTAACCTTCAGACGATCGTCATGTGCTCGGCACCGAGCTTTACGCGTGCGCTGCCAGGACTTTGACTGCGGTATAAGACCGCATGCGGACGCGCAGACTCCTAGGTATTCATAAAACTAAATCTTTTTCAGAGTGAGAGGCATTTTTGAGAGGTTATCACTGTTAAACTTTTATAAGCCAAAATTTCTAGAAATTATCAAATTGATTTTTTTTTAAATAAAATTATAACCTATTATAATTTCAGAAAAATGTTATTTCTTTAATAACTTTGAAAGATATTTACTGTTTAGGTACTGTTAGTTACTGTTTTTAACCTATAATCAAATGAATAATGTTATTTTAAGGCGTTAATACCTCATTAGTGTTGATTAGCACTAGACGGCGATATTGTTTCGAAGTTTTCAATGCATGTTACTACAATAAGGACGATATAAGGATGTAGCTACATAAGCTACAGCTTACAAAATATTTTTTTCAGAATAGATTTTGTTTACTGTTGACCGTTTTATTTACATACATCGGTACTAGACTTCCGCCCGTGACATTGACGCCGCATATCAGTGTAAGAACATCAGTATAATTTTAATTGACCCGAGAGTGTGACGTCATGCAAGAACGCTTTCTTGGTAAAGCTGTATCTTTTTGGTCCTTCTCTCCAACTTGATTCATTTTCTTCAGGGTATTTAAAGTTTAAATTTTAAGCTATGAAAGCCTTTTCCTCTTGTTGTATTTAAATAAATCAAATTTAGTAGTTTTTGCGTGATTGGTTATCAAACAACCGAACTCAGAAACGATCATACAAAACTAACTGTTTTGTTAATGAAAAATACCTTTTAATAATCAATATCAGTCGATTTTCAGAAGTATCTTCAATGCAAATTGCAATTTTATAATAGTAAAGACAAAAGATGTTTAAATTTATTTTGTTGATATTAACTGTTGACAATTTTATAGCGCTATTCACAATATCGTTAAATAGTATTTCGAGCAATATTGTCTGGTAGTGCTAGCAGTAGTACTGTACGGTAGGCAAGGTAGGCGTGTATCTGACGAGCGCGTACGGTGGGGCAGGGTGGTGGGCGGTGGCGGCGCAGCGGAGGGCGCATGGCCGTGGCAGGCGGCGTTGTACCGCGACGGAGACTTCCAGTGCGGCGCTACGCTGGTGGCCGCGCACTGGCTGCTCTCAGCCAGCCATTGTTTCTACCAGTGAGTACCATTTATGTTTTTTATATTTATGTTGTACGTTAGTATTGCAAGTACTTATCAATGAAACTAAAATCCATGGAGTAGATATTTATAGTTTACAGTGAACGGGCTTAGAATCAAATCGCATCTTGCCACTCGCCCCTAACGCAATCAACGCTACAAAAGATATGCCTTACATAATTTCAACGGCAATGTTTTGTCCAGAGCGACAGAAGCCCACTGGGTGGCTCGGCTAGGCGCGCTCCGCCGAAGCGCGTGGCCCCGCGGGCCCTGGGAGCGAGTGGCGCGCGTGCGGCAAGTTGTGCTGCATCCGCAGTACGCGCCGCGCGGCTTCCGTAACGACATCGCGCTGCTGCGTATCGAGGCACTGCCGCTGCACGCACGCCTGCGCCCCGCCTGCCTGCCGCCGCCGCGCGCGCAACCGCCAGCCGGGCAACACTGCACAGTGGTCGGATGGGGCCAGCTCTATGAACACGAGCGTGTGTTCCGTGAGTTGTTATTTTTTCTATCAATGTGTCGACTACGGTTGTTTGATCAGATCAGTGGTCGCTTCGTGTATTGCTGCGTCCCGTGCCGCAAGCGCGTGTACGCTTGTTGTCCGAGTTACCTACTACCGATAAAAAGTACTAGAAATAAATTTTATTAATGTCTTAGATTGCGTAGTAAGGCTTCGTCTTTAATCTGAGACCATATGTCTATACGTTAAGTCCAAAATATTTCTGCACCTATTCCTGTTGCAAAGAAACATTGCTGTGTTTGAATATAAAGGCAGCGATGGTAAAGTTTTACTAAAACCTGAGATGGCCATACTAGTTGTCATGTTTTTGAGGTTGAACAAGCGTTAATGAGCGTTTTCTACTCATTCCTTAATGGCATTTACGATATAGAATACGGTTTTTTATTTCAGCGGACACGCTACAAGAGGTAGAGCTACCAGTGATCTCGACGGCGGAGTGTCGGCGGCGCACGCGGCTCCTGCCGCTTTACCGCGTCACGGACGATATGTTCTGCGCGGGGTACGAGCGCGGTGGACGCGACGCCTGCCTCGGCGACTCCGGCGGACCGCTGCTCTGTCAGGTAACGACACTGTGGCGGTAGGGTTTCTGATGGTAGTAACTCTAACGGCAGTAGATGTTCTGGTGACCTTAATAAACCTCTGATGGCGGTAGAGGCTCTGATGGCCGTAGAACCTGTGATAAAGCTTCCAATAGCTGTAATAACTCTAATGGCGATACAATTTGGCGACTTCTGATGACTGCATCTGACGGTGCTAGAACATATACTGATCTGATAGGCCTAAAGCCTCTGTTGGCGGTAGAATCTGTTATGGCGTTATGAATGAAAACTGCTCTAAGATATGAAGCTTTACAATTGTTTAGTCCTCGTAACTAGCAACTTATATATAGCCTTGGACTTTGCCATGTAGCCAAAAGCCAAGTGTCCAACTAACCAAACAGTAACTGTTACTTGTATTTACTGTAGCAATTCCATTCTACAAATAGTTTTATCAACAGATTTTTAAATCCATCTCATTTGTATCTGTTTGCAACAAAATCCTCCGGTAGTATGAATACCTACATGTTTATGATTTTTAAAACTACATTTAAATACGAACTACTTTAAAGAAGTACGCTTTTCTTGAATATAGACTCATTAATACTATGGATGGCGCCAATCAACCAAGTATATGTATAAGCGCTACGTACGCGTCGCTTAGATACTCACAGTAACTTGTAGCTTGCTCTTTCACCGAACTAAACTACATTAATTTATTCAGAACACAGGATTATGTACATTTCTGTACAAAAACGAAATATGTACTAAGTGACTTCATTGACATATGATGGAACTTGACATTGACTAATTCCAGGAGGCGGATAAATGGTACATATACGGTGTTACGAGCAACGGCTACGGGTGTGCTCGAGCTAATCGACCGGGTGTCTACACCAAAGTCTCCAATTATATAGATTGGATTGACAGCGTGATGGAGAAGTACACACCTAAGGCCAACAAAACGAAATCATTCTATGAGGAAAACGATTCGGAAGAAGATTTATACGAAGATTTAGAAACAGCTGAGAATAGAAGACCAATTTATAAGGATACTTGCAGAGGTTACCGGTGTCCACTAGGCGAATGCCTACCCGCTTCCAGTGTTTGCAACGGTTTCCTAGAATGCTCGGACGGCAGCGACGAGTGGCAATGCAGCAAACACGTCACTAATAGTTCCAGCAAACCCGATCCAGATTGATTCAATCGTCACATGTATGTAATATTTGTCAGTGATAGGCCAATACTTAATTTGTAGAGTATTTTTTTCCCGATTTCGACTGATATTTTATAAGTAGAGTTAAGTTTATTAAATGTAAACTAATACTAAAGTGTTCGCTCATAATTCTGATTCGAGTTTAACTTTCGGTCACATATTAATTCAGCAACAGAGCAAATAGCTTCTTATGCCATACATATTATATATATTTTTTTATGATTTTGAGGTTGTAAATATAGGTTATATCCTTTAATACCCGAAATATTTTGTTTACTTCTACATGAAACTATTTATTATAAATCCATGGAAGACCTTTTCCGTTTGACATATTGTAATTTTTTGCGCAAATGGACGACGTAAACCATGAGAATAAATTAAATGTCAACAAATATTTTGGTCTTTTTTTAAATAAAAAGCCTTTAAGTTGTAAATTTCTAATGTCTCACACATCGTGCAAATAAATAAAAGGCACATTTCTTTAAAATTAGTTTAATCTCCTGAGAAATAAATTAAAAGAAAACATTTTCAAAATAAGAATGGCATAAAAACAATTACAATACTTATTCTCAATGTCATTACTACAAATGATTAAATACTTATAATGATTTACAGTTTTCGTTCACTGTAATACTGATTACAAATAATTATAATTGTACAATTATAAATTGAAATTAAAATGTCTTAGTATAAAAATAATAATGAATTAAGAAAAGAGTATCATGAGATGAGATGATAAACAGCACGATTACTGAAAAAGTAACAATACAAAAGCTGTCACATGGTTCATGCTTAATGGGGTTTTTGAATCACTATTAAGTTACAGATAGCCGTAGATAAAAATGCAAACCGCTTTAATATTTAAACTCGAGACATTCACACCACACCTTAAGCCTAAATAAGTCCTACATCCCGTACCTTGTGGTACTCCAAGCTATCGCGTTATGTCAAACGAAAAAATTACAAAAGACGAGTGTAAGGAACATGTTTAGATTACACATAAAGGCCAGTAAATACTTGAATTACAGTTATTTCTACGTCATTTTAAATTTATATCTTAAACGCTAGAATCGAGCGTGATGAGCAAGAAACGATTGATTTTTATTAATAAACACAAATAACACCGACCAATCAATCGCTCAGGTATCCGTTCAGCGGCTTGACTTTCCGTTTCTGTGCGTAGTTGTCTTGTGCATCGTTAGATCGGAGGCGGAGCACGAAAGGGTGAACTAATTGTGTGCTAGACGTGCAAAGTTATAGACTAATTTAGAAGTTATTCCGCTCGCCTCGATTAATAGATCTAGTGTCGAGCGCAAGGATCCCGAGCTTGATGAAGCGTTGATTTTGTTATTAGCCCTTATTCTCGACGGGCGTCGTGGTCAAGCCGTTGGGCGGTTTGTTAACCATCGTCTTGAACTGCTCTGGAATCGGATGTTCCGTCTGAAACAGAATTATAGTTACAAGGAAGCGTGTTAACGAAACGCTTAATAGTACACGGAATGCAGGAAAAGAGGCTTTTGCGTAACTGTCATAGGTATTGCAACCATGAGACATAGTAGACATAGTTTAGTAAGATACAGAGACACAGACACATAATTGAATTAGATATTAAACATATAACGCTGAAATTCTGATCGCGTAAGGAACGGTTCAGGTTATGTTATATCATCATCATAAACCCATCATTGTCCCATTACTGGGCACGGGGTTTCTCTCATAGATGAGAGGGTTTAGGTTTAGGCCATAGTAAATCCAGTGTCCAAATGAAGATCGGCGAACTTCACATGTCATTGAGAATATTATGGAAACATTTCCTTCACCGTTAAAGCGTGTAGGTAATTTTTTGTTTTTGATGCAATAAAATAAGACACGAAAATAAATTATCTAATAATCTCTATTTAGAACGGGCCCAGTCGGACCCACAGTTTGAAACTGGCAGTGATCTTTTTCTGTCTCTAGTCGATACATTTAATTTGAATCAATCGTACTGAAAATAATTAGTAATAACAATTCTTGAAATTAGCTTCTCCAACTTTTTTTTATTTTTAATGTTAACAGAATAGCAAACGCAGATTACCTGATGTTATGTGGTAAGAAAAGAAATCCTATCTGAAGTAGAATGTGGATGCGTTGCTACTCCTAAGGACTAAGTTGGGATGCCTCTTGTCCGTCAGTGCTACATTACGGCAGAAATAGGGGCAACGGTGATGCCGCCGCAGGCGAGCCTTCAACATAAGACTCTACCACCATCGATATACTATAACTGGCGCTGCCTTTGGGCTTATTTTAAGTTTTAAGGTCGCTTACCCTAAAAACGATCATCAGAAATACTTACGTAATCGCCATTAGCCGTAGGCACGAGCACGTTCATCTCAGATGACTTGGAGCTCACGATCTCTACGTCGAGAGCCTCCGGTGACAGGTAGATCTGACAGCCGTCGGTCTTGTCGATGGAGATTGTCGGCACCTTGCCTAGCACCTGCGCAAAATTAAAGCTTAAAGAAATCACAGTTGGCGAAGGCATATAAGAACGGACCTCTGATCGCTCGATTATTATTTCCTTTAATTCAAAAATGAAAATAAATATCATTCATAACGTAAAAATATTTATATAAATATTTAAAAATATACTTTCTATTCCCTGCTGACGTTTTACTGAAAACGTAAATATAGTCAGTATTGATCGCTCGCTTCAAATAATATGAATTCAATAGAAATAATTATTAATCATCATCGATCCATTATTGTTCCACTGCTGGGCAAGGGTCTCTTCTCAGAGATGAGTGTTGGGAC
>DWKW01001323.1:0-12963 GCA_018250115.1 Doberes anticus | reverse complement strand
TAGCTTAGTTCCAGATATTTGCCACACTAATCTCCGTTTAAAGAACGGTCGTACGATCCTCGAGCCTAGGATTACGGAACTTGCGTGACACTAATTAAGTCGGAATTAAGAGCGAGCCTATATCAAGAACCGCAGCGAGAGTTATAAATGAAAGGGTATTACAGCGTTCACTATTACAACCAGTAGTATATGAAAAACGAGTAAAGAACGCGGCCCATTTGTATAACATCGTGTTTTATACAAACATGGCTTTATGACGTAGAACTTTTAATAAGAATCTGGGAACGATGTAGCTCAACATGCGGAGGAATGTCTTTTTTATGACGTAAGCGACATTACGTTTTTTTTTCTCATTTACATTTTTTACTATAATAGATTACTTTTGAAAACACCTATCGGAAAACTAGGTTTGGTATTGCATTTTTCCTTTTTTTATATATAAGCAGAATACCAAACGAGCATGCAGGCCACCTGACGTTAAGTAGTCTCTGCAGCCCATGAAGATCCACACCTGAGGTTGTGTGTGCGTTGCTACTCCTACATATAGGTAATATCAATGTCAATGTGACCCTAAGCAATTTAGAGGTTCCAAAGTAGTCAGTCACAATTAATTATTTTAGCCATTAGGGTTTACTTAATGTGTGGAGTGACCTCATATATAAACTCTTGACTTGTAGGTTTGCAAAATTTGAATGGTCAAAACGTGAAGATGTTTTTCGTTAGTAACAAGGCGAAGTTTTTTAAATAAGATTTATTTTAGTTATTAAAAAATTATGATCCGTCAATTGATCAAAACATCAACGTCCTACTTATACTGATATTGACTGTCAGTCTGATTCAATCACATTCTAAAAAGCATGTTGCTATTCCAATATTTTCTATAATCCTTTCATGGAAACGAGAATCTACTCGTAACACAAATCCTACTTAGCTGTAACTTTCACTAAAGTAGACAGTCGCTTTGATGGCTCTTAGCATTGACGAGCTGAGGCGATTTTATTCAAACTTTTCTACTTATTAACTTGACTATTAAGGATTTATTTGTGGCGTTCGCGTCCTTCTCCACCAATAAATCAAGTTGGCAAATATAAAAGAGCGGTATCAGAGATTGAGCATCGGCTGAGCGTAGTATTGGAGCTTCGACTATCCGGTGTAAGCTGCTCCCGGGCGCCTAATCCCCGTACTCGCCTAACGCCGGTTAGGCCCACTACGCAAATTTGTGTAATTTCGAATCTAGGCCAAGTGCCAAGGGATCGAGCTGCTTCGCGGCAATGGTGATTGATATGACGCTATAGCGAGCATCGCCGCCCCAGCCTCGCCGCTGTCACTCGCCTAGACATTCGATGCATTCGTAATAAGCCCCACGATACTACAGCCCGGATTCGATACAGATAACACCATCTTTTAATAGACACCCGCACGCCGACAGACGGCTCGTAAATCACGAACATGCCATACACGGATTGTACAGTTATTATGCTCGAAAAAGCGGATTTAATTACCATTCCGTTCGCAATAAAAACTATTCAATGTTGCGTTTCAAAATTGGCGATTGAGATTTTTTTCACTGAAAAACGGCCGTATTTCAGGATCAGGTAGCTACACTGCGCCGCAGTGATTTTTATATGTCGGTGCTCGAATGTGAATTTCTGGTTCCCACAACACATTTCAAAGCGATACATATCTTTTTTACACATAAATTTGTATTACTGGGAACTGTACAGGCGAATGCGTCTCGAACCTTCGTTGCGGCATGGTAGGAGAAACTGAATTTCAAATACGCAAAATCCTGTGGTTGCTTCCAGCGCTCGCTCTTCAATTTATGCCATTAGTGGCCTTGCGCTCGTTGTAAAATATATGGAATATGTGAATTTTATAATCATGGAGTAAAATTTGTTCAGAGTAAAGAATTTGAAAAGGATTATGGGCTACATTTGAGGTTTATTTTTCCTTAGGTAGGTTTTATTTAATATTCAGTTAAAGGATCTTTTCCATATTTATTTAAGTTATTTAATAAGTTGTATAGTTCTTTTATGTTTCAGCATACGAGAAGCAGCAAGTTATATGTCGCGTGTTCTAATCTAAAATGTAACTAGAGAAACACATTTCTACGAAGAAAAATCTGCATGGATTTAAAACGCTATTTACGGAAATAAATCGTCGTGGAGAACGGGCGATAAAAGACAAATTTGTTTTGCGGTTCAACTTAGTCTCTAATTCGTCTCGCTCGCAAACCTAATCCTGAAATCTGGCGGGTCCTTGTCAGAGCGAGTGGGAAAGGGATAGGGAGATAGATTTGGGAAATAAATGTGCACCAGAACGATAGGAGCAAAACCTCCGTCAGTTTTGTAAATTACAATAAACCGTGGAGTAGATCGTGGGCAGAATTCGTGATGCCTCTTCGACCCGCGACAATGGGCTTAAATCCGGCCGACCCGCTCTGATACTGCAGATGTGAGTTCTCGACACCCATTAACCGAACCGTTTTAGCGATATCGTCGATTTTGATAAAGAGCTTCCTCATTTATTTAATCGAACCTATCGTTGAACGCAGGTTTTCTTTTAGTCTTTTCTTACGTATTCATCATCATCAACCCATAATTGTCCCATTGGACACGGATCTCATGTCTGAGATGAGAAGGTTTAAACCATAGTTGTCTTTTTTAACATAATCATTTATCAACTAATGACTGAATCAATGTTTCTGATCTCTTATTTTATAAATTTATATAGATTAAAAAATATAATAAACAATTCAATAACCAGAACTCTATTTACAGTATAATGCTTTTTAGCAAAAAAAAAGGTTACGATTGTCTCTGAATAGATCCGGGTACGATATCGAAAACTTGTCGAAACAAGATGACCTTGATATTACTTGAAAATCTCATAATATTCATCTAGGCATCACGCAACTTTGTTGGCGTTCACTCGTCAGAATAAAAACTATATAATGTGATATTCCGTTATCATGAGACGACCTCGCCGAGCTCTGAACACGAATATTAATAAAGAACGACCGTACGAAAAGAGACTGTATCTTGACAAGTGCTGAAGGATTGGACTTCATCACGCACATATTTTCCCGAAACGTTATGTAGTTACGCGTACCTATTCAGGTAAATACGCTCATCAAAAAAATTCTTGGGGCGATCATAATCGAAAACTTAGAGTGGCAGTAGATAAAAATTGAATTTCTACCTTTCTTTCTACAAGGCTGAGGGATGTCGAAGATTTACCTATAACGCTATCCTATTTACAGACTGGGAAATTCCATTTGCTTAAAGGTCGAATGGAGGCAATATCGTGGACGTCGCGACGCTGCGGGCGGGAGATGCAATAAGCGGAGCGGGCCGCTGGCCGTCGCCAATTTAAAGAAAGCCCACTGAACCGAAAGACAAGCGCATTGGCGGCTCACGAACACCGCACCTACCCATCCGTTCTCTAAGGCTTCTCGAATAATTTTCAATCCAGCGAGCTTTAAAATCGATTGCTCTTTGTAAGTGTAAAATGAAACAAGGGGTGGAATGTGCCTTGCACTAAAGCGTAGTAATTTGCGCCTTGTATTTTCTTGTTTAGGATATTTCAACTTTTATAAAATTACACATTAGTAAAAATACTAATATTTACTCCACAACTTCATACTTAAAATCCCCCCCTCTAACCCCTGTGTCGTGGATCCCATGGACATAAATACATTCATCGTTAAAATTTATGCTCCACTGGGAATTGGACCAGTAACTCTTTGAATGGAAAAATGTCATGTTGACTACTATGCCATACGGATCGTTAATTATGAAATAATAAGACTAGACTTAAGCGAAAACCTGAAGTGCACTGTTATGTTTTAATACTGAACTCGTAAAACAACAGACCATTTGCTATACATATCGATCCGTTTTATCATGTATAACTGTATCAAAATATGTAAGTGTTACGATATAATCATAACGCAATAGGCGAAACAAGAGAGCTTAATAAAACATAAATGTCTCATCCCCCGTTACTAGCGTTATTCGCTTAGAACAATTGCGCCCTCCCGTCCTCTAATCTCCTCGAAATATAAACACAAATCGGCAATATATCTTGGCTTAATTTTGTTTATACGATGTTACAACTACTGCCACTTAATGTACACCAAATAAAACCTCAACATTTGCGTACTGGAGCGTTATGTATGGGTTAGGGCCGTTTCAGCATAAAGCTTTCTAAGTCCTCGCCCTCACGAACAAGTACGTAGTGTGTTGGCTTATCTGTCTCCTTGATACCTCTTTAATGAAAGGGTTGATCGTAAATCTACACGTTTAAACTTATTACAGCTTCCTATTAGGCTTTACTCCCGCCAACGGTTAGTAATTAATGTGCTACCATCATAGAGGAAGTTTTACAACTACGAGTATTGAAACTACATAAGTATGAAAGTTCCGCGCGAGGTGAGAGCTTCTCCCGTTTAACTCTAATACGAGTTTAATTATGATAATGCGATTAATTGTGTCTGATCGCTGAAGTATTTACCAGTAGAATACTTTTGATGTAGAATCTCTAATAATTTAATGGTAATCATTTGAATTTATAGTATCTTAATTCTCAGTATTACTTTAAAATAGACTGTATACATTGCCGTGCACTCTGTCGCACTGCCGTGTTCTCTGGTACTGCTTGTGTCGGCGATGGTGACTTCTTTGAAACACAGATCAAGACACATTCAATGTAACAAATTAGCGTATATGACGCGCAAAGAACTTTTCCAATTTGCACAACTTGCAGTGATGCAATTGAAAAATAGATATAAATTCAAGCATATTTGGTTGCTGTAACCTGTATACTTTCAAATCTATTGTCGAAGGACGCTTAAAATAGTTTATTTAGTAATTTGATGCTAGATTAAGTTAAAACATGTAATATTACGTGTTTGTCACCAGGGCATCATAATCGAAATAGAGATAAAACACGTTTTTTCATTGATCTAATAATAATACTCTGAATTATAAAACGAACTAAAATCGACGCGGCGAACGGTGAATCGACATTAGGAGGTGAAGATATCGGGGCTTGAGCAGAGCCGTGAATTAATAAATAGAGGCAACCCTTACTTCCCAAGGGAAGCAGTGGGCACGTTATAATAATAACCTTCTGAACAAACTACAAGTAATTACAACAAGAACAACCACTATTACTTCGTCAAATAGCCCGAGGCAATGGTCTTGTTTTACATTCAATTATGTGGGGTGGTCACTTAGAAGCAGTACGGAGTCGCGGATGATTTCCTAGTTACGGTTGATGAACGGCTTAATTCTGATTATTCAACTGTAATTAAATCTTTGTCTTTGATATCAGACCCTTACCCTTCCGCACCCAAAAAAGTTAGTCTTTTCAACGTTAGATAAAGGTTTTCCTCTAAGAATTTTTTCATTGTTCATTATTAATCTTCTTAATTATCATTTGCTTCACGATGAAAGAAAACATCGCGAGGAAGCCTGAGGGTTATCTATAATCTTTTCAGGCATGTGAAGCACACCAACCCATACTTGGTCAGCGTTGTGAAATAATTCACGCGACCATAAGGTCTGAACGTTTTAGGTCCCATGTCCCGCAGTGGGTCAGTAATTGTCATGATGATGATGATGTCGAATATTCTAACCAATATATGTATTACTAAATTACGTTGAAACGTTTCCACTCATAGCGCCGCCCTAGGATTCCCTGTGTCGTGAGTGCCATGGACACACACAGAAACTAAGTTTAAAGCTTTAGAACTTGCTTTAAACTTTATGATCCGTTATCTTTCTAGTCACTTCCTATTTTAAACTAACAATCATAGGCTCATTAATATTTTTTAAATTATAATAATAACAAACGAGCATATTTGTGCTGTTACGTGGTCACTACAGCCCAAGGAAATCTACATCGTACCTCAAGTAGGTTCGAAACTACGCTTCCTATAATCTCCAATTCTTTTATCGACTGTAATCTCTATAATAAAATTCTTTTATCGACTCTTTCCTTGAAAAGTAATAAAAGATACGTCACTTATTAAGAAACTGACCGGTACGCAATATGATAGTGAGGATACTGAGAATGATATATCACATCCTGCAGGATGCCACAACCGAGTTGTGCGTACGACATTTAAGTTTCATCTATCATCATTCCCCCTCTTCGATCATTAGTACTGTTTACTCAGCGCCTGAGACAGGAACACCGCATTGCTGTTAGTCGAATCTTCTTGATTCCTCAACAAACAGGTATGTTATGTACGTTATGTAATACGACTATATATCATGTTTAATTCTAATTGTGCTAAAATAATTTAAAGACATTCAGGGTGTGGTTGAAATATTTATCCTCTAATTTATGTTTTATTTATAATTTAAATTTTTAGAATATTTTTGAAGTGAAAACTTCTTTAGCACCGTTGTCATTTGAAACTCGATGAAACGAAAAAGCGAGACGAAAAAGAGACGAACACATACATACATCTATAGGATGTAGCCTGCGAGAGAATGAGATAGAATACATTATATATATACAGTGTTTCCTGTTACCTCGATTGCTCTTTATGCGGTGTTTTATTTTAAGTTTAGTTTTTTGAAGGTTTCACTTGTACCGCGTGTGAACAGCACATTTTTTTTATATGAGTAGGAAACCTTTTTTCTTTACTGAGTTTTGAAATAACAGATACTAAATAACAGACAATAACAAATACTAGATGATAAGTTATCGTACGTATAATAAATTAGCTTTTGCATGCGACTTCATTCACGTATACTTTGACTATTGTGTGGTATTTTTGAATAGAAACCGTTTAGTATTTGAGATAAAATATATCCTATGCATTAATCCAGAAAATTGTATATTCGAATACTTAATTACGGGTATGTTAAGTTTTGGACAAGTTTATAATCTTGGGACTAATCGTCAATGGGTTCAAAATTACTCATAGTTACACAACGTTTTTAAATACTCCTAAAAAACAAGTTCTTTAGAGAAATCTAAATATTTTTATTTAAAAATTCATTTTTATTACAATCAAACGCATATAATGATTTTTTCATAAATCTCCCTTTCAAACTGGCTTTGCCATAAGACTTCTTTTTGTATTAAAATTAAGACAAAGCAAAATCGTGAAAAAGCCAGTTTGGAATAAACGTATTGTTTTAGATATGCTCATAATCATAGGTTTATACGAGTGGGAGTTAATGTTGAATGTACACATTACACAATACAAATAGTATGACAATGCGCTTTTACAAAGCTTTGAAATATTCCTTTGCTTTTAGTTCATGTGCCATATCTACTGTGTTAATTACAACGTAGAGAATCGTGTGACGATTTGTGTGTATCATTAGTTTATATCATTTCATTCACGTTATAAGATACCCCTTTATCAGTCATATAATTAAAATGTAGTAGGGTTGAATGCATAGCAATGCTCATTACCTTAAAAAACTATTTGGAATCAGGAGAAGCCTAAAATGTTTGCCTTTTTGTCGTCAGGGCATCGTGCGGAAAGTAATAGGTTAATTTTTATGAAATTTGTCTCCGTTGAACCATATCTAGCGATTTAAGATATGGAACAATACAAAAATTTACGAGCATAATTTCGTACGTAGTATCTTGTTACGTTTATTAAAAAAGTGAAATGGTAACCGCAAATTTGATGTTATTGTTTAGGAATCGCGGAAGTCTTAGCACTAAATGCAATAAGGGTCACGATATAGCTTGATCATAGACATTGAGTTTTGATAAATAAAATTCTAAACAATGATTTTGAAGATACAATGTGCAAAAGCATCACCTATTTTTCAGATTTACAAGATATTACTCTTGAGTGGTAGCAGAGCGGGGAACTAGTTTACTGAGTCGGTAGTTCTGTATAAGTCCTATCGGTGTTGTATCGATCATGTTCTCCGTTATCGTAGCTTGCTCTACGTACTTACAAAATCTTACTTTCGATGACATTTACAATTAACGACCACGAAATATTCGTATATTGATATAATTTCTCAAATATAAAACGGATAATCGAATGAAGCGGAAAAAAGAAATAATATTCCTACAAGAATGTAATAATTTACACAATTTTATTATAATTTATATTGTAATATTTTAACGATTTATATAAAAAATAGTAATTGTGGAGAGTATCGAGCCCCAGAATTGTTTGAGAGTAAAGTTTTTGTACTTTTTATTTGACTTCCTTAATCCTGACTTGGATATAAATTTTTCCTGAGAATTGTGAAAGGTCGGAAAAATACTTCAAGGTTGAGGCCCAAGCGGATCACGCCAAAGATAATACGCCCTCCGGACTATTTACAAGTCGATTTCGAATCGTATTGACGTAGTTTTTTTTTGCAGATAGCTTACTTAATCTTTATCTGTTGTAGTATTATACAATATTGTAAAGATATTTTTGAGAACAAATTGAGCTGTAGTATTTAGGAGGTAGACATTTTTTTAAATGTTCAAAACATTTAAAAAATATGTATATTCGTTCGCCTATCAAGAAAAAACCGCTGAACCGATTTCATACATCAAAATCATGTAGTATCTGACTAAAATCAATAAATTATATGAAATATAGCCATAACTTTGAATGAGATTAGTTGAGAAGAACTTGAGATGAAGCTTGACCCCTTTGTAGTATGCGCCGTCTTATACTCAGGCTGTAAAATACAACGGTAAAGTTTTTCTATCAGTCACTAACGGCACCAAAGCTCAGTTAGTATCAAATTTAATAAAATTGTTTAAAAAACTAAAACAGTAATTTAAATGTTACCGATTTCAATTTATGTTATGTTAAAGTTCCAATTTATGGAAGGTGTTTTTATCATACGATTTATTTAATTTGCATGTTTTTTTCAGTTTAAAAACTAGGTATTCTTTAAAATGAATATTAAAATCCATATTATTTCAGTCTAATAAACGCTGTCTTTTTTTCTGCTTTGTTTTAGTGACTAATTTGTAATGTTACTTTGTTATGTTATAAAAATGCAAACAGCCTTGACAGACGTGAATTGCATCCAAGTTTTATCCATTAGGCCTTATCGCTGTTACGCGTAAAACCTCCCCATAAAAAGCCCAACTTTCTCAGTAACACGACAGAACTAAAAAGTGAAAAAACATCAGAGTTTCTATCAAGGCTCAAAAACTTAAGCCGTAACTTTAAGCTACTCGAGCCTTGTCACCCCGAGGTAGTTTTACATTTTGCCGTAAGGAAGATGTGACTTTTCCGCAGTAGTCAGCTTTAACGACGACTTAAAATAAAGTTTTTCAATAAACTTCACGTATAATATTTCGTCTCTTTACTGCTTGACGTTGTGCTGTATTATTAAATACTACTACTCCGCCCGCGACGTTGTCGCTGCACGCAGTCCGAGTAACAAAAATAATCCTTTCAGTTTTCCGTGATTTAGTAACAAAAATCCATCCATTCTCACAAACTATCGCGTTTATACGAGTAATATTAGTAGGAAGTAGAATATAGGTATGCGTTGTACTGCCGAAAAGAAATATACTATATTATATTCAGGATCTCGAAATATTTCATGCCGGTTTTGATGTATTTATTTTCATCAATTTTTCAATTATTATATTATGTATACAATCTTCCCTAAATTATTCCTCCATCAAAAACCTGTCGCAGATTTATAGTAGTAAAAATACTGATCCATCCTTATGAACTTTCGAGTAGTATGTAAGTATACGTTGTATCATCGATTAAAAAAGACATTTTAAGTGTCACAAACATAGCATATAACATCTTAATTATGTTAAAAATATTTTTGTACTTGCCTATGTCTGTTAAGCGAAATGACAGAAAGTACTGATTAGCGTTATTTTTGGTTTTAGATGGCCATGTACGCACTCTTGTATCTGCTTGGTATCAAGATAGAATATGATTTGATATGCTCACGGAAACGATCGACAATACTTTAGAACTACATGGTTAAGATACAAAAAAATAGATATATCAATAAATAATTCGTTTAGGAGTATTTGGTTTTTGGTTACAGATTAATGTTGTAATCTATTAGTGGCGTAGTGTAATATAACGGTAGGTAATCTCTGATAACAAGTGACAAACGGCCTAAAGCTCACGCCATCAAAATGTTAACGATAACGGAATGCGCTTTTGTATTAATAACATTTTTATATCGTATTAATTAGACCGATTTAAAATTTAATAAACGATTTTTTATTCCGTTTGTTTTAGGCGGAAAAATATTATACATTTATAAAATTTCCTCTCTTTATGCTCTTGAGCAAAATACCACATAAATAGAAATAAGAATGATAAATAAATTACTTTTATATTCATTACAAACTAATAAATTTGATATGAAATATAGTAAAAAGTTCACTGTAGTTCGAGGAATGTTATTCATAGTACTTTACAACTGTCCGCCGTTTACAAATTAATTTATTATTCTATAACTACCCAATGCGACCTAACTCCAAATAAATTTTACTGTATATAAAAAAAACAAGAAAATTAAGTACCTGCCTATACTCTTTCCGTAATTTTCAAACCATTTCTATTTTAAGATAAAAAGTATACTATTACATCTTGGTAATATAAGGTACAGTAATTTTGATAGAAATCCGTTCATACAAAGAGGCAGACAAACATTCAGAAAAATGGTGGATTTTTTGCAAAAATTCTAGTCACACGCAGATAACCACTTTAAATTTATTTATTTGTAGTTATTTATGTTATAGATGGTCGGCTGTTTGGATTATTTTTAGAAGGGACGCGCCAGACGTGTTAGGGTGAACTTCCACCCTTCGCGTCGGTCAATTCGTGCGACATGTCGAGACGGTTTTCCTTTTTCTCTTTTTCTTTTACGGAGATTCATATTAACATTTACGATTTCGTTTTTATGTTTTCTTTCGCTATTTTAAGTGCGAGTAATCATTTTTTAGCGGTTTTTCCGCTTTGCCGATTTTTTTCCTGTTAGGCTTATTATATTTACATTTACACTTGACAAATGTGTAATATTATTCGGATTAATGTATTTGAAATTTTTATCCGTCTTTTATCATTATTTAAACTTAATTGTAACATGTCAATGTTATAGAAAAAAATATTGATAGTTGAAGAACCAATATAAATATATATATAGTGAGAATCGTCTGGAAAAACCACGGGAGTCTGACGAATCAACAGGTTCGCGGAAACATTTGAACGTCGCTTTTCAAGAATATTTAAATTTCGAATTAAGAAGTCAAAATATTAATGTACAGGATTGGACAATGATTAGATACGTATTTATAAAGCCAGGACCTAGCACAAATGATATAATAGATAACAACTGATACGCTATACTTTTTCTGATTGAGTCTACGAGAAGTCACGCAAAACATGTATTAAGAACAACACATAAAATTATTATGGACTAGTTTCGAACTACAATCAACGAACAGTCTTTTAGAAATTCTGTATCACGATACGATTTTTTAACGTTTTACTTATTTTGATGTTATAAAAAAATATTTAAGGAAAACACCATTCATATTTATAATGTAGATGAATAACTTTCGGTATTACGGTAGACTGAAAAAAAAAGATTTTTCTAAAGTAGTTTGATATTGAAAAATCTTTTTCTGATTAAAAAAAAACAAGCAGAAAAAAAATCTAAGTATAATAAAAATATGCAATTAAGATGCCGTCAGTGAAAATAACTTATAAATAATGATGAATCGTAAAAACTTCTTATACTCTAATTTGGCGCGTTGAAATTGTTTAAAGTACACGGCTAATGATACCTTCTGAAAACATGAACGATAACGAAGCAATACTTAGTTATAAAGTATTTTCAATTATTATTTTAATTATTATCGTACCTTACTTGCCATACTGAGATAGTTCGACGCTGGAACCAAGATAAATTTCAATATTAATTCGTTTCACCTTTCACCAAATGTTCAAAACTCGAGTTAACACTTGTGTTGTTATTGCTTCGAATTTATTTTTATTACAGATTAGTTTGAGTAAAATTTAATAGTTTTCTTTATTTTTTTAACACAGAAATGCACAACACAGTTTTAATAACGAATTGTATAAATGCCGCTTCAAATTTTATCTCTGGGCATTTTTACATTCGAGAGAAATAATCGCGAGAAATAGTTGCTTCTACAAATTTGTCAATAATAGTTATTTTGCTATAATTATTTACTTTACTATTAATTTTCCCCCAAATTTAGAATCCCATGAAAAAACCTGCCGAAGAAATATAGTAGAAAACAAGGTAAACTTGAACCGTTCACAGTTAATATCACCATTACATGCGATCCTACAATTTTATTTGGAGCTATTAGCATAGCGGTCTTATCTTATCTTGAAAATCGGATATAAATACAAAATATTACGGTCGTACTTTGACAATTTTTAATCAGTTTAAGGGAAAGGAAACGGACGAGATTCACACTCGGAGTTTTAGCAGGGGCAGGTCGATTAATCTGTTTGTTGTTTTTATCGAGGGTCGAGAACGGCGAGCGGAGAGCGACACGACGGCGCCGCGCGGCCGACGGCGGCCACTCGCGGTACCGCAAAGTGCATCCGAAGCGCGCACTCCACTCGACAAACTTTACGCTCCCGAAATAAACTTTTCGCAACGCGCGCTATCGATCACCGACGGCGTAGATGCTCTCAAACGCGCCGAAGAAGCTCCTGACGTACTAACCCTGATCGGCGTACGGGTCGGGTCCGGCTCGGAGATCAGTTGCGGGAGCACTCGCGCGGTTGCGATCGGGAGCACTGACTTGAGCACTTTGGACATGTAAAGTCGGAGCGGACACGTGATAGAAACGCGCGGCGCGGCCGGCGTCGGCGCTAGAGGAGCGGCGCGGCCGAGTGAGCGCGAGCGGAGAGTCCCCACGCGCCCCACGCGCCCCACGCGCCGAGCCAGCGCGCGCACGGCCCGCCCCGCATCGACCGCCACCCCCACCCCACCGCGCCAC
>DWKW01001322.1:0-12965 GCA_018250115.1 Doberes anticus | reverse complement strand
TATGGAAATTAATTACCACTCATTTTAACGGTATAGAAAAACATCGTGAGAGAATTTGGATGCCTGAGAGTTATTTACAATGTTCTCAAAGGCGTGTGAAGTTCCACTTGACCAACGTGGTGAACTATTACCTAGAAGTGGGACAAGAGTGGGATTATGATTAAATCGGATTTTTCTGATATACGAGTACATATGTATCTTCAATGTATTCGCATAGCCCTGTTACAATTTCATAAAAGTGTAAATAGAATGCTTACTTTGTAAACTATTTGATTTTAATTTATATTATAAGCGTTATAGTTTGTGTTTATGTTTGAATTTCTGTAACTCAATCAAGTGTTAAACGTAGAACGGATTAAAATGAAACTTGGCACAAAAGCAAATCGTGATCAGAATTAACACGACCACGATATAAAAAGTATCCTGATATATTAGTTCAACTTCAACTAAACTATTAGCGCTTTCAGTCTGAACTTGTCAATAAAAACTTAATGCCTTTTTTATGTTGCCTCCAAGGCTGACAACGTATCGGTGACTCCTCTGGTGTCGCAAATGTTATTTTGTTTATAAATGTGTTTTACAAGCGATTATTGCAATATATGTATGTACCTCTCTATTCTAAACATAAACTCTCTCCATTATAAGAAGTATAGTATTTTAAGCATTACGATTACTCTGCTTATTTAGGAACGCCTCAACTGTGAGGTGATTTAAGCCTTTATGCTTCACTTTTAACTTTAAATTTTTTTTATTATTTTTATTTGTAAAAGAGTAGCAAACGAGCATACAGGCCACCTGATATACGGGGTCACTGCAGCCCATGGACATCCACATCCAACCTCAGATAGGACGCAAGTACTCTTGAGACCTAAGTAGCAATGCCTGCTGTCCTGTGTACTCTGCCTAACCGCACTCTTCAAACCGACACACACCAATGCTCGTGCTGCTGCTTAACAGCAAGTTTTACAGCGAGGCACATAGTAGCTAGTAGAGTATAGTAATATAGATGTTTTTAATTACGGTCACTTAGCGGAATCTAATAGGTTTTTCTAATAGTCAAGTGGAACAATTACTGAAACCGCTATTTTCGGAGTCAATTAATCAATGATAATGAAATGTTGGAGAGGGATTGTGAGGAAAAGAATGGGGAAAGCAAACAATGTAGCGACAGAGTTTTCCTCTACTGACCACGCGATCGGGATATTATTGGAAATATCTGATGGAAATAAACACAGAACTAGCGAAGCGCATTTATTAACCCCTACATTTTTAAAATATTAAAAAAATAAGGATACATTATTTCGTGTTTCTCTTTTGTGTGAATAAACACTAAAAGCTCTCGACCGATTTATACTATTTCACTACTCCGTTTTTATTATACATCTATAAACTAAGTTTAAGGTAATGACTAATAAGTGGTGTAAAATTGTATTTAAATGATAAAAATTATTTTCTATTTTTTTTGCAGTAGGTTGATACTTTAAGTATTGTTGAACATTTACATTTTAATAGACGAAGTAAGAATCGATCTTTCTTTAAATTTTATACAAACGTAAATTTTGGAAGAATAATTGTTATTAATAAATTCTAGGAATATCATACCAGAAATAACTAAGGAATTATTATTTTAACATAAATACAAATTTATGTACATTTACTTACGAACAAAAGTATTCAAAGAGGAAATTTATCGATTTTAAGTTAAATTCCCTAATAACGTGTCAAAACATTTTCAGAATTATATTTTTATTCGAATTGTGTCAATCAAATTAGGTAATGCACGTCTGTTCAGTATCGTTCTAATAAATATCTCCGAACAAATCCAATAAAGGAAGTCTTGAAGCATAATACGATAGTATCCTCGCTTATTACCAGGAAGAACGTGTGGTTATTTGTTGCTGGCAATATTTTTCCAATATCTCCTACTAAGAGTTGATTTACCGCTTTGAATCGCTACTGATGTTCGCTACACGTTATTTGAAAATGCTATTTTACATATGGGAAGGTTGATGGACTTAAATTTCTAACTCCCCATCTCCAAATGTGATACAGATTCAAAGAATACGATTAGCTTACTAACTTTTTTTTACAAAATTCCTTAAGACAAAACTCTTTGTTTTGACATAAATTTTTACTTTAATTAGACCACTGAATTGCTGACAATGGACTTTAGCATAAAACGTTGCACCAAATCAAGGCGCAACATAAATATAAATATACATAAACGTAAATTATAAATTATTAACCAATCAAAATTAACTTACACAGAAATACTGAATAACAACATAAACGTACATTAATATAAATAATGCCCATATTTTATTTATTTTAATCAAATTATAATGTTGATGAATCCATAGAATTCCAATTCTGCTTGTATTATGGTCACTAAAAAAATCTTTCAAACGAAATAAAGTTGACAACAATTTTAAGCGAAAAGTTGATAACAAAGTTACCGCTGTTTTTAAATAATTGATCTGATTTGGCCTATTTTTGTAGGTTTCTGAGAAAATTGGGCAATTGATTTTCATGCCAAATTGAATCGCGATCCGTCAAAATCAAATTGTCCCCGGTATCGTGTTGTCAAATTTCATTATACTCCATATTTATAATGTTTGTATATGTTACCAAGAAATTAATATTTTTGGATTCAATCCCAGATATATTTTTTTATTAATTCAATTTATCGACCGTCCCAACTTCTTATGAGACTCGTCTTAATTTACTTCACTCCTTTTACCCGCCATCATTTTCTATGCCTGTTCATCAACATCTTCATGCCTATTTTACAATTCGGCCGTCTTAAACACTTGTAATATGATACAGATATATTTTTTATGATAGAGCTTAGTGGTTAAGCATCTCGACCAGGCTATGGTGGGTCGAGGTTCAAATCCTGGCACGCACCTTTTATTTCTCGAAATATTACGTACTCTTAATTTTCGAAATTGTGTGCGTATTATGAATTAATTATCACTCGCTCTAACTGTGAAGGAAAATACCGTGAGGAAACCTGCATGCCTGAGAGTTCTCCATAACGTTCTCAAAACCATGTGAAGTCCGCACTTGACCGGCGTGGTAGTCTAAACTATCTCATCTCTGAGAGAAGACCCATGTCCAGTAGTGGGACAATAATGGGTTGATGGTAACGATATGTTTCATTGCATGTTTCGTACTCTTTTTCGTAGTGATAGCCAAACGAACGTAGCTATGTTATTGATTTTGAACATAAAGGAACTTGAATACGAATATACGATGACCCAGGTAGACATTTGAAATATGCGCATGTGATTGAAGCTTTCGTGCTGATTTTGCCGATGTGTCTTGCGGAATATATCATAACTAACCCAATTTTAAAATTTAGTTGCATTTACAAATCACATTAATTCAGAAACGTACTATTTATAGTACGCGATAGTTTTATAAGGACGCTGAAAGATGTGACTCTACTTAGCAGGAGGTATTTCAACTCAGACTTTAGAAGTTTTTTCAGAGCTCATCTTCATGATGACCTTCGTCTTCGTTCCTGTTTTGAGTTACATGCCCATCCATACGCGCCGTTATAAATTAACATCAGTTATCCTATATACTCGATAGCTATAATAGTCCTCTAAACAAAAAAACTTACTCATGAAACATAAAACCTCCTCTTTATTAAATTCAGATCCAAAGTACTATCTTTACTTACTTATCCGTAACAAACTTAACGTAAGTTAACTAAGTTGCAATTACAGTAACTTACGTTGCAGCGTAGATTCTATTTTCATCCAATTACAATATGAAAATTTACCTTACAGCTCGGCTTACCTACTAGGTATATAAGACTTAACCACCATCAAAATATATAGTGAAATAAAATGAAATCCTACAGAAACTTAAATAGAGTAAAACTCTAAGCGTCAAACAATCATATGAAAAGCTGTCCTTCAAGGACGAAATAATCTTAGTGATTTCGGTAGCAAATCTGACACAAACAAAGGGATGAGAACATCTGTGGTCACTTGACAGCAGCCGCCCTCTCGCCAAAACCCCACGTAAATTACCAAACCCTTTGCATGGCTTATAAAGTTGTAAGGAGTTATAGGGAAATATGGTTCTTTGATTTACAATACTGGGTTGTAATATACAGTATTTATGATACCTGTAAGTTATGGGCGGCTTGGCTTAGCTTAACCGGATATGCGGAGCGTGAAGTACGGTGGCAGAGCAGAAGTATGTATTTTACACATTTGGCACCATATTACTTATCTGTCGCTTCCGCACAATCATTGAGGTGGCGATAGTAGTGAGCAGTGCCCTGAGATGTTCACCGTGCGACCACAAAATTTTCAATGAAAAATATTATTTGTTCTCTGCAACTGTACAATAGAAAACCTTTTCTCTCATTCTATCTGCATTACGTAAATATGATCTTGCAGACTTCTTACTTACATTTTCATTTATGCAAAAAACCCTTTTTTGAGGTTAACGGAAAAACAAACAAATATGCAAGTCAGGCTGATGCTACTGAAACGAAGGAACTTAGTAGGAACGAAATCCCAACTAAGGTTGTACGTGGATGCATTACTATTACTACTGAGGACAAATTCAGAACGCTTTTTCTAAAGTGTATTCTGCAAAACCACACCATTCAAACAGTAACACGGCATTGTTCATAAGATTCTTCATCATCAACCCATTGTTTTCCCACGGATGGGCACAGGTATCCTTTCAGAGATGAGCGAGCTTAGGCCGTAGTCTACCACGCTGGCCAAGTGCGAATTAGCGGATTTTACATGCCTTTGGGAACATTATGGAGAACTCTGAAGCATGGAGGTTCCTTCACGATGTTTTATTCACTGTAAAAGCGAGTGATATTTAATTTTTAGTAAGCACATAATAAATAACTGACTAGCCTGATTGAACCACTAGATAGTGGTAAAGAATCCCTTAATTAACACATAAAATTTTATCACCATAAAAAGTGCTAGAGTTTTTTATACAACAAAATCCCTAATGGTAAAACAAGAACTTGGAATGCACATCTTGGCTCATTAAAAAATAACCATATTTAACAAATATTTTTTTGTGCTTACACGTATACGTAATTTACTTTAAAATATGATTTTAAGAACCGCCCGTGATTGAGAATATTTACAAAAAAAACAAGAGTGGAACTGTCCGGAATAGAGTGTATATTTCATACTAAAATCGCAATATACTGAAAAAATATGCGATATTTTAATGTAATGTACATTAGGTACTTAAGGATACATTTTTATTGTCTACTTGTGGAGTTTCAGTCTGCGAAATTGTTTTCAACTGAATTGAAGCCAAATCGCCTAGGTCAGGTTGGCGACGTTGTGTCTCGCCAGATAATAAAGCTACTCTGAAATGGAGCGCTATCTGCCCCATATTCTACCGTGACCTCCAAGTGTTATGCAACTGTTTTCCGAGCTTTTTTCATTTGTCACTTAACTTCACATGTCAGTTCATATCATCATCCCATTATTATCCCACTGCTGGGATCAGGTCCTCTCCCAAAGTTGAGAGAATTTAGGCAATAGTCTACCATGCTGGCTAAGTGTGGATTGGCGGATATCACAAGCTTTTGAGAACTTTATGGAGAACTTTCAGGCGTGCAGGTTTCCTCGCAATGTTTTAATTCACCGTTAAAGCATATTAAATTCCGTTAATTCATATTACGTACATCGTTTTGAAAATTTATAGATCATATTTCGAGAAATAGAAGTGCGTCCTGAGATTTGAACCTCGACCCACCATAGCGGCGTCGAGATGCTTTACCACTAACACGAAGGGTGACTAACACTCACATTTTAGTTACCCTTCACATAAACCCAAAATTATATCGATACTTTTTGTAGTTTTTTATACCAAACACTCAGTAATTACTGATTGGATTATTATAATTAAAAAACGTTACTCATGTGCTGGAGCTTAATTGCGCTTCAGTAATTTTTTTTATCGCTTGGTTTAGGTACTCCGACACAGATTTTTGGGTCCAACGGAATGTACAAAAACGTATTGTGTTCTAACTCGTAAAACGGATTATTCGTTTGGTTTGCTTAAGCTGTAGGTATAACTACAAATAAAAGCCTAATCTTTTTGAAAATAAGTCGGAAATCGATTAATCCTAATTGGAACGGGTTTTGAATTTCAATGCGCAATCTCCAATTGCCAGGTACAGTCACCGACGCTCGTGAATAAAATCGTTTAATGGCAATTGACTGAAGTTAATTAATTCGCCATTGCTTTGTTTTTTAAATACATTAACCGAATAACGAGCATGCAGGCCATCTGATGTTAAGTGGTCACTGCAGCTCATGGACATCCACACCAAACCTCAACAAGGACGGACGGATCTAAGATACGTATGGTATGAGGTTACGTTGCTACTCTTAAGGTCTAAGTTGAAATGCTTCCTGTCTGGTTGACTAACCCACACCCTTGAAACGAAAACATAGCATTTTTCACTGCTGATTTTCGTCAGAAACAGGTACTGCGGTGGTGCCGTCCCTCTACCGTCATTAATTACCACCTGAAATATTTTCTTCGTTAATTAGTTACACCGTCGATAAAAATTACCGTTAAATTATTTCAACGTATTTACCTTTAGCGTCTTATACGAGACGTCTTATATCTCGTAGAAGTGGCCTATCCAAATTTAACAACATTAGAAATTATAATGATTTCGCAGAAACTTGTACTTATCGTGTAAATACTCGTAATAAGTAGATAAAATTTCATTAGCAGCCAGTAGAATTTTCATCAAATTTTGATGAATACTTTAGCGGAAATATTAACTTGAGTGGAAGTAACACATACCTACAAACCTGTATAAAACTCCAGTAGAACATTATTTGCAAAATACCTTAAGCAGAATTAATTAAGATTTAAACAAAGCTGCTACTTGTGTTAATATAAAATATTTGTTAATAATGATTAATTTGTAACACTTGTGATTCCAGTATTGGGTGTAATAAACCATTTTCGCAAGGAAATTTTCTGAAAACACCCACGTAAACAGTAAACTCTTTGCTTTTATGAATATGTATACAACAACGTACACTAAGAAAAACAGTTGTATGCTAAATTTACGTACGGCGTACGTACAATGTACTTGGGCAGCGTCATCTATCGGTAAGCTCTAAACTACTATCTTATTATAACGAATTTAACTCTTATCCCATCATTATTGGGATAAAAAGTATCTTATGAGTTAATCCAGGTTGTCGCTTACTGTAAAACAAAACTTATTTTAAAGCAATCCATGTCCTTCCTCAGATTTGAATTTCACCATAATCGGTCCAGCAGCGGTTTGACCCTAAAACCATAACAAACAGATAGACAGAAAATTACTTTTGCAATTAGAATTTAACCAAACCTTTATTTAAAGACTAGATCAAATATTTTTTTTTAGTTCCAGTTCCAAACAGATTCTCTTTAGCCTGCTCTGAAATTCCTCTGCGTGACAATAATGCAGTTCGGATAGCTGATTGAAAAGCAGAGTATGTCAAAAATTTCATCAACTTAGCAGATTAAGCATTTCAACAGATATCGTTCTAGTGCCAATATTATGTTTTATGTCATTCAATGATACATATGAATTAATATAAATTGGCAGAATTTTGCTATTATTTTTCCTGTTAAATGAACGTAATAGATAATAATTGTCTCATCAAAACGCCTTAGTTCGTTATTTATCTTTCGCGTACGTGTTCTATCATCACTTTCAACAGCCTACAAAAGATTCATTAAAATCATCATATATCATATGATCATACAAAAAATATTCATTGCAGAAGATTTGCTTAAGTAATACTGCAAGCTAAGTCTACAGTTTTTTAAATAGTTTAATGGCATATGATTTGCGCGACACGCATTCGTATCAAAATTTATTTATGGTTGCAATCGAAACATTCATTGTAACTCACGCACAGTAGTAGTGGTTTTGTCGCAACCAAGTCGTGCATAATTTAGACGGGGGACTTTTACACCAGACAAGAAATTTGTGCTCTACGCGTTTTAGATGCGAGCGACGCGTGCTGATATTCACAAAGTCAATATTTTCTTGAACATTCCACCTCTATGGAAAACCCAACTTATATTCTATTTTTTTTTATTATAATACATTATATAATTAAGGTATGGTTATGGTATATGTTATACGTGTGCCACAATAGTTGATTCACTTTTTATTTACGCATTTTTTTATGTTAATAGAATATCAAACGAGCATGCAGGCCACCTGATGTTAACCATTCACTGTAGCCCATGGACATCCACATCAAACCTCAACCGGGACGAAAGTCCTATCTGAGTTCGTATGTGGAGGCGTTGCTACTCATGAGGACTAATGCCTCTTTTCCGGTGTCTTCTGCCTAACCACACCCTTCAAATCGAAACACAGCAGTTCTGACACTGCTGCTTTACGGCATAAGACTCTACCACCATCAAACATAATCATCATAATCATATTGTTGGAAATAGGTCTTATTGTTTGAATATGTAATCAATTGTAAAGCTTCGTAAGTAAAAATAAATGATGACTTGTCGCTGTAACCACTATTTATCTTGTCCTTGTCATTTTATATCATTTAAACGTAATCATTAGAAACATTCGGTATTCGCTTACAAACCGCCATCGTGACAATGAGAGCATTTTTATAAACGAGTAATAATTTTTATTGATTACAGGATAATGTTTGATGGTTCTGTATAACATGATTTGCGTGACGAATCATGTCGAAACGTATTTCAGGTTGCAGTCGTAATAACAGTTATAGTAGCGGCATTGTGGCGGTTTTGTCGCAACCAAGCCCGGGAATTAAGGCGCGGGCCCATTACGACAGACAGGAAATTTGGGCCGCCCACGTTTAGACGCGTGTGGCGCGTGCTAATATTCGCACCTAGTATATGAGCTTGTGAAGCTGTTATAAATATATCACACAAATTAGCGATAAACCAAACGAGTAAATAATATCTTTGAAATGGTTAAGGTGAAACTCATGCAACAAAGGTGCCGTGGTACAATTACAGCCCAACACTGGGATTCCACAACAGGACATGACAGGACAGGACACAATAGGATACAACGACATTCTGTGTTGTACACAAACACCCAGACCTTGTAGAGAAATCTAAATTCGTCATTTAAATGTCTGACCCGCTGGAAATCGAACCCTGACAGACATACTGACCAACATGGGCTATGCTAACACTCAGTAACCACAATAACAGTCACTAAATGTAGTGACCTAATGAGATAGTACCAGTACCTAATGAGGTATAGATATCTAGGATATAAATATTTCATAGCATCTAAGCACATTTTTTATAGTCGTAAATGCCAAGTTGATCAATTCTCAGTTGTCAATAGATTATTAAAAGCAAAATTATTTCTTCATTTCAACTCTCAATAAGGGTTGTATATGTTTTATCAATAAGGGGTAATTATCAATTACAGAAACTAATTTAAAAATTATGAATAGAAATATTACACGAACCTTACAAAAATAGAACCTGAAATTCTCATATTTGCTTTAAATGACGATGACAGTTTTCATGTAAACAACTCATTAATTCAAGAAGCTACACCTACAAAATGTTTGCTGTTTGCTTGCCCTAGTAACAAAAGTTTATTTATGGCCGACCTTTACACGACACGCGCTATTACTATCGCAGTGAGCAAAATACATCACAATATGCCGAGTTATTAATACATTTTAATCTATAACTTTTGAGACTTATTAATGTAAGTTCAATAACATCGATTGGAGAACTCTTAACTTGTTAGCTTAGTAATAAATACAATTATTTAATTTAAAACTTCAGGTTATAATAAAACAGAACTACATAATATGTGTATTAAACAAATTAGCCAAATAGCTAGTCTACGTAAGTATAACCGAGATGCTGGCAGCATTACGTCGTTCACAGACAAATCTCGGGTCGAAGTAAGCTCCAGCACTTGTATTGCCATAGACTATATGCAGGTACAGGACTATTCCTTGTAGAATCGCCTCACTTCTGGCTCCCACGGGCCCAACTTCTCAACAACGAGAGGAGCCTTCTGCAAATCGTGCATACTTCCGTACTTACTTATTAATTGATTTTGTCAGTATGTCATTAATTCGCTCTTCTCAATGCATACGTGTCTCGTCGTTGAAATTAGTTAATCGTTATAGCTACATCATTTTTTAGTACATTATTGAGCAGTAACAAACGGGCGTGCAGGTCACCTGATGTTAAATAACCATGACAGCCTATGGACATCCGCATCTTGTCATATTTGAGGTCGTACAAGGATGCATTGTTACTCCTAAGTAAATATACACGTCATTGTATATGTACATTGTTCTAGCCAGCCAAAATAATATTGCATTGTAGCACGGGTCTCTTCCAATGTCGAGGATGTTTTTTTTATATTAGCAGAATAGCAAATGAGCATGCAGGCCACCTGATGTTAAATGGTCTCTGCAGCTCATAGACATCCACACCTGAGGTTGTGTGTGGATGCGCTGGTACTCCTGGGGACTACTTTGAAATGTCTCCCGTCCAGTGTCGTCTGCCTAACCACATCCTTAATACCGAAACACAGCAGTTCTCACACTGCTGCTTTACGGCAATGCCGCCGCAGGCGAGCCTTCGACATAAGACACTATCACCATCAAAACATAAGACTCTACCACCATCACCAGCTTTGAGCATTCACAGAACAATTAAAAAGATAGAAGCTAAAATCTAAATACCTCGTGACGGCAGGCTTATCAATTAGTGTTTACAACGGACTATTAATTATCCACGTTTCTTTTCAATTCCAAAACAATGCCCTACAGGACTTTGTAGAGTAGGAATAAAAGGTCTTAGTCTTAAATTAACTGTCCATTCTAATTATTTTCTTTCAATTTATAGTCTGAAGCTCCACCTTTCTTATCGTTGGCCTTAAAACAACAACATTTAGTAACCTTTTTTATCGTACCTAGCTATCAAGAAAAGTGATTAGTTTTCATAATACCTAACGAAACAAACTGAAACTATCATGACATTTGAAAATGAATTAAAAGTTACGGAAGCGTATCCAAAGTTTCGACTATAATAGTTGAAAAATAGATGAAATTCTGGAACAAAACCAATCTTTTACCATCCTCGGTACAATCTGTTAATTACATATAACAAAATAAATTCAGTGATTCCCGAAATTTTTTATGGGCAAGAGTTTTCAGTCAGATTTATAAGAAATAAAATAACTTTTGTTAATAATCGGTATTAGCGTAAGCGGGGACATATGTACATGGGATATATATATAGTTGTACATACGGGGATATACATACATAGTTTTGTGTAAGTAATGTTAACTGTGTATAATATTTGACGATCTGTATGGCGAAGTGGTCAACATGCAATCTGCCGTTCGGAGGGTCCTGGGTTCTATTCCCAGCGGGGCAGAAATTAGGATGATGAATTTAGATTTCTGTACCTGGTCTGTGTATTTGTTTGCTTGTTTCTGTTTATGCCCTGGACACACACGACACAGGAAATCCTAGTGTGGGGCTATGAGTATGAAACGTTAAAGTAAAAAAACGAATAAGTGAAAAGCAGTAAAATATATTTTCTTTAGCTTTATTAAATTAACCTACTCTCGATTTCTATCTAAACCGCACATTTATAAACACAGGACGTCCGGATCCCCCGGATCCTCTGGGACTCGGACGGATAAATTTATTATTTCACCTGTAACTGTAACAGCACATTTAGCTTTATCAAAAGCTCGGGCAGTAGATATTAGTTAAGACTTAATATCTTATATAATATCTTTTGTAGTAGCAGCAAACGAACATTCAGGCCGCCTGATGTTCAGTGGTAACTGCTGCGGACATCCAAGTCCAACCTACAACAGGACCGAAGGTTCAAACCGAAATTTTCAGGTTGACCGTGGATGTGTCGCTATTCCTGAGGACTAATTGAGAACGCCTCCTATATATATATTCTGCCTAACACCATTCAAATGGAAATGTAATACAGCCCTTATTAAGAGCATAAATAGATGCAGTGGTGGCGCCACATAAGGTACCTTCAAAATCTCTAAATACGCCAATCAAAATATCTATAGACATGCAGTTTACATTTGTTATTAAAAATAGTTGCTAAATACAATGTAGATACTCTTTAGTCTACACACGCCTACGCGTGTGTTTGTAGGTTATGTGGGTAGAACATTTTATCCGCCCACAAGTCATACGAAACTAAGTATAAGTTACTTTGTTTAATGAATAATTATATAACATTCATTATAATCCATAGTGTCTGTTAATAAAAACAAAACGCCAATAGCTCTAGAACCTGAACACGTCTAAAATGAGATGTACGAGTTTCAGTGGTGGTCAAATTATGCCAGAAAGCAGTGCAGTCCACTGCTGTGTTTCGGTTTGCAGAGTATGCTTGTTAAAGCAAACGATATTGGACAGAGCGCATTCCACGTCCTCAATAGCACCAACACATCGATGTCGATCCTTTTTTTCATCATGGATGTGAATGTCCATGGGCTCCAGTTACCACTTAACAACTTATCCGATGGCCATGGCATGTTCCTTTAATACAAAAATTCAATTCCTGGCTATCTGATGAGAACCTTCGAGAGATTACAGTAGTAGTGTTCGCGCTGTCCTCTTTCGATCTGATACTTCTGGTGGTTACGCTCCAAACTCCCACTGCTGGGCACGGGTCTTTTCTCAGAAATGAGAGAGTTTAGGCCATAGTTCACCACGCTGGCCAAGCGCGGATTGGCGGACTTCACATGCCTTTGAGAACGTTTTGGAGAACTCTCAGGCACGCAAGTTTCCTCACGATGTTTTCCTTCGCCGTTAAAGCGAGTGATAATTATTTCATGATGGTGGTAGAGTCTTATGTCAAAGACTCACCTGCGGCGGCACCACCGCTACACCTATTTCTGCCGTAAAGCAGC
>DWKW01001321.1:0-12965 GCA_018250115.1 Doberes anticus | reverse complement strand
GTATTAGACAGTATAAAAAGAGGGTTTATGAAGTCCTAAATTAAGTGACGCAAGGTTATGCATCCGCTCTCATGTATACAGAGTTAAACTCACTCACGCTAGTCAAATATTTACCCAATCGAAGTGTAACTAGTATAAAACAAATATCTAGCACAAGTACTATTTTCGATATGGAAGACTTTCAAGGATCATAATATATGTTTATCTAAAGTTTGTTTATGGATTTGATATGCCAATTATTTTTAAGATAAAGGATTTGGGAAGTAGATGTTACTCAGTGTAAATACATTGTGGTATATATTTTATAAAAATACATACAAAAGAGTAATGGTACTTATGACTATAAGATTTTGAAATGTGTCATTGATATTTGAAGCATTTTTTACCTACAATGTGGACCTCAAATGTTTCTGCACAAATATTCACGAGAATTTCTGCTTAAAATTTTTCACTTATTTTCTTTACGATCATTTAACAATTTCCATCATTCTAGTTAGAGCTACTTATGTAACAGTACGTAAGCCTTATAATGGAAGCAAATATAACAACATTAATTATTTCCGAGATATTTACAACACACTTCACAATTATATTGAAATAAAAATATTGTATATAATTAAAGCGCATCATTTTGTTTTCACACTTTTCAAGTCAAACCCCAGTAAGAACAATTAAATCTTAAATTAAATATAAAATCAAAATTGCACGTAAACATTATACTTAATATAATTTTGGCACTAATTATCTGTGGCACTATAATTAACTCGAGTTTCTGAATCTTGAATGTCACTAGATTCAATTGTTTTTGTCTCACTGTCTTTTTCACTTTCAAATGCCTTCTCTGAAGGCATGGCGACATCTTCATCATCCGATGAATCTCTGCCAGCAGAAGGAATCACTGCCATCGAACCATTAGACTCGCGATATTCCAGTTTCGTGGGGTCTTTCTCGTGTAGTTTTCGCGCTAGAGATTGCAAACTAGCTAAGGAGCTTGCACAGTCAGTCGTATCAATGTCTGTTAAACTTACTCCTGCTCGTTCAATTTCCGTAAACGTACCAAATGGTAGTTTAAACAAACATTCAAGCCGCATAACGTGCATTTTACTTCTCAGATGTTTAGCTAAATGTCCATGTATTCTAAAAGCTATATTACAATCTGAACAACGAAAAGGCCGTGGATTAACCGATGTCGCTGCTCCAAATGTAGACGTCATTGAAACTTTATTATGATGTGAACCAGAGCGTTCATGCTTCTGAAGATGTCCTCGTGTTCTGAAGCTAACAGCGCAAACACTACATCTAAATGGCCGTTCCATATAATGTATATTGAGATGCAACCTTAATTGAGATGGCTTTGTAAAAGTTTTGTTACAAAAATCGCATACTCTTCGCCCGTCCTCCATAAGTCTTCCCGGTGAATACGATTGGGCACTTTCGAATTCCTTTCCCTTGGTCACTTTAAACGCTACACCCCCGACGCCTATAACAACTTTACGTGCAACTAGATCATGATCTAACGGTGGTAACTTCATAGAATCATCCTCGGAGATATTGAAATCATCTAATTTTGTTTTTTCGTCTATTGTTTTTGCACCATTACTATCATCACTTGAGTTATCTATTTGATTCTGTAATGAATCTTCACGTGTTTTAATAAGGTTAATTCTTGCATGTTTTAAATACTCAGACACTACATGTTTCGCATTTTCAGAACCAGAACTGGGTGTACGTGCTCTTTTAATTTCCATAGGAGCCGGTTTTACTAAAGGAGAATCCTCAGAAGCTTTCTGACTGTCTTCATTGGAAATGGGAACGCTCTTTGTGTTATCGTAACCATGTGTAATTGTTGTATTTACTTTACTTACATTCATATTTTTGCAGTCGTTATCTTTGAAGATAGAGTTTTGGAGATCAATTTTGCGAATTTTGCTTAAGTTGCACGTAACTTGACTCTGTTTAATCTTGGAGTCTAAAAGGGCTCTTTCTGTCAAATATGTATGCAACATAGGCTCACCATTAGACCACTGACTTTGTTGTAGTGGCAACTTTGCTGTATTAGATGCAAGTGATGCAAGCACACTTGATTCTCTGGCCGTTGGTATTTCTGTAATATTATTGGACACTTTTATGTCCGTTTTGCTAAGATCCATTGGCTCGTTATCCACGTCTATGTGCGAATCAACTACAGTTCTGGTAATTTGTGATGGTTCTGTAATAAGGTCCAAATTACTACTGTCCATCACGATTGGACTATAAGGATACGTTGAAGGCCTAGCACTCGTGATTAGACCCGGCGTTGCAGATGTAGCTGGCCTGTTACCTCCTAAAGATAAAAGGCAATGGGCGGCTTCATGCTCTGGTAAACGTGACTTACAAATTTCTGTATCTGAAACAGAATTATTAAACCCGTATTAGATTTTACGCATTACAGAATTTTAGAATACACTATTATTACACTACGGGCCGTTGCCACAAGTGTAGATTAAACTTCTAAACAACATACATATTTCTTCGACATTATGCATCATATTTATTTAATTTCGCACATGAGTAAAAACAGGCACAATGGCGGCACCAATATTTGGAAAAGGTTATTTTCTTAGTAAATTACACTAAATACAATACAGTTACAATAAATAAGCCCAACGACTGCGCTAGTAGGATACTAGGATATATCCTATCCTAGTATATATGTTTTTGTGAAATCCACCATGGATTAGGAGCGTTTATTACAACAAGATCCATGGACACTTACAGTTTTAATTTTTTTTACCAGTGTATCTGTTTTGATTTCTTTTACCTCTTTTCAATGTGTGGTATATTATTTAACAATAGATTTTGTGTAAAATCGCAGTCATTAAAAAATTGAGACTGCTTTCGTGTTGCCAAATTCCGTTATGGAATCCCATTAAAAAAAAAACAGAATTGGCACGTGACTTAATTTATGGTCATTGATTTTTTCCTAAATATATGGTAGTAGGTAGTATTTCGTATTGAAATCCACCTAAAACTACAGTTGCGTTAAAGCACAAATCTGATTGCAGATACAATTTATGATAATCTATCTTCAACAGATAACATATACTATGAAATGATACAAATTCAACGTTTTACAGTTGCGAAGGATAACATAAGCCCGATGATAGCGTAAGTCGGAAAGGGTGATTTCACAATATTTTTTGCAGCAGTTATTTGCCATTTTTATTTTGCTAGTTTAAGAATATTATTATTTTTATATTTCTGGAATATGCTTTGTTCAGTATGCAATAAGTTAAACAAAGTAGAATATCTTATACTTCAATCTATCCACTATACTTAAATACAGGTAACAATTGTTACCTGTATTTTTATTCTATATGGTGGATGTATTATGAATATTAATGAGTAAATTTTGAAAGTCTTACGTCGAAGGTTTGGATGCGGCACCATCGCGGCACCTATTTCTGTTTCTGTGTTTGAAGAGTAGAGGAAGGGGTTACAGGACAGAATACACTAGACCGGAGTCGTTGGATGGAAATGGGCTGCATGTGCTGTGACCTACATTTTCGTTTGCTAATCATTCATTTAAAAAAAATGCTTACCGCTTGATTCTGTTTCGCCTTCGTTTCCTTCATCGCCATCCGATTCAGTTTCGTCATCTGTTTCACCTGAACATTGTGTCGTCTCTGGACCTTCGCTATCATTGCCTTCGTTGGGATTTATGCCCAACTCGCAACATTTCTTATAATGAGCTTTACTTTTCATGTGTTTCGTTAAGTTTCCTTTAGTTTTAAAACTGAAAATAAATTTATTGCAATGACACGATTAAACCTAATTTTTAAAAAGTAATTTAACGTAATGAAAAAAATCTTAACAAAATAAAGTTAAATAAACTCCAGCTCGCGTGATGTTGTCAGAGTTGCCATCATTATAATTGAAAAAAATACGTAGTGGCCAAGCTTCGATTAAAGTATTGTTTATTCTTTTAAACTCGAATATGAACAATCAAATCAAATAACCCATATCCTGAAAGCGGACTGGAACCTATTGAACTTATTTATTTATTTTTTGAATTTCAAGAAGGGAACGCCGTTTTTAATATTAGTATCTTATTTATTATTCTAATTATACTAAGGACTAATTTATTATTATAATTATACTAGAGGGTACAATTTACTACAGTGACGTCATTATATTTAAAAATCACTAGGCCCTTGTAAATTACCGATCGATTTAGTTGACACGTACAATTAATCGAATAGAGGTTGTATTTGTGCGTAGATTTCAGATTTAACGACTAAAAACAAATTATTACGCGTAATTATATCTTGTAAAGCGTTCGTTTAAATGAATAAAAGAATTACGGTTTACAAGTGGATACTATGTTTTGTACTATTTAGTAGCTGATACATTATTTTTATTAAAGGATAAGCACGCAGGTCATCCTCATCTCTTTGGTACATAGACCTCGGTCCTATTTGAGGTTGGATGTGAATGTTGCAGTGTCAATTTTACATCAGGTTTCACATCATCCTAGTTTGTGCTCCTTCGTTTAAGCAAATGTTAATAGTTTCAAATACGCATATAATTTAGGACAATAGCAACAATAACGTAACAGTAGTAACAATTTTGAAAGTTGCGTGCCGGGATTTGAACTGCGAACCACCAGAACAGGAGGTCAAGATTCTTAAACACTATGCTTATCACTCACTTATGAAAGATATAAATAAAATCCAAATTACCTAAATGCACAATGTATACATGTATATGGCCGTACATCTGTGTGCGTTCTTATATGTTTTTTTAACATAGAAGGTTTTTTGCACCGAATTCCACACTCTGAACAAACATAACGCCCTCTGCCTCGACCTCGAACATATGTATATTCTTCGTTGCTTTCAAAACCTCCGGTAAGTTCCTTTTTTGGTGTTGTAGTACTGTCATAGGGATTAAGTTTAGAGTCTTCTCCAGCTTTAGCATCTACCGATGGAATCGTCTGGAATTGTAATTTATTATTGATTACTACATCTTATTGTAAAAACTAAAAGAATAATAGCTCCGTAAAATTATAGATTTTACAACTCACTTGATAAAATTATTAAATGCCGATGCAAAAAACGATATGAATAAAACAAATTGTGTAAATAACAATAATATTAAAGGTAATTTGGTAAAGTGCATGAATACCATTTTAATTTTATAATATCAAACATACCTCATTTATTTAAAAATTTAAATAATAATAATTTAATATCACAAAACTTATGACCTAGTACCTGTTTATCCTTTACATTTGTATTCCATTGCGATGAATGAGTCAATATCAGATCCTGTTTGATTACTGAGACGGCCACGTTCTGCGGTCGATGACGTGAGTCATATAGAGACATAGCAGACGATGCTGACAATCCCAGCGGGTCTGGCGTCAGCTCTGATAATAACTGTAAACATATTCATGCATTCATGTCACAACCATCAATTCAGCATTGTTTTATTACCTATTTGTTAAACTTGCTCCTTTATTTACCTGCCAATTACTGTACATAGACAGAAAATGTTGATTTGGTACGTATGTAGGCTGCGGGCGATTGATCGTACAGTAGAAGACTTTTGTTGAACATTTGAGGCCTAAGTACGTATAGGCATTACCATTTAAATATAATTGTCCGTAGGCCTTAGCTGGCCGTGGCGTTTCAGGAGATACTAATGGCATTGTATTAGCATTCGGTGTTATACCATGATGCCTTTTCGGCGTAAATGTACCAGGTTTAAGCGGCAAGGTTGATGGTCTCAAAAATTTTGGCTTTCTTTCCTCGGTGTTGGAATTTACTGTTAAGTTTTTCTGAAAATATAATGTTTCTGACCTTTCATTTGGAATAGAAGTAGGATCAGAATCGTGGGCATTCGTATTTTTTTGAACTTCGCACGAACTTTGAATCTGGTTGTTGTATATTTCAGCTTTAGTTATCAAGTTTTCAAAATTAAAATTACGCATTTCGGTTGCCTCTGATTTTGTATCAATATTTTTAGACAAAATCTGATTATATTCTTTAGTTTTTTTGTTTATCATATAGTTTGTATTTTCTTTTAATACTGGCGTTCTAGGAAATCCATCTGAACTTCTTTTCATTGCTCCATCTTGCCTGCCAGTAGATGTACGAACTATATTAGAAGCAAAAGTAACCACATCGTCAACGTTTTTTATTTTAATTATAGGCAGCGCTGCAACATGGTGCATTTCTACATTTACGTTATCTCTAGTTTGATTGAATTTCTCACACTCCATATGTGACAATTTCACATTGGGACTCGGAATATTTCGAGATCTTTCGAAAGTAGAAACGATGGAAGCTTTTCCAGCAGGACTTTTTATTCTCAAGGTATCTTGAACTTTATCATTAGGTGTTTGTAAAGAAATTGTATCCACGTCGCCATTTAATGACTTTGTAATGCTAGAATTTCCAACGAAAATACCTGGCGTATTTGGTCCTGGTATTCCTGGTACGTGAGGTATAAGTTTTCCTCCGTGTAAAATAGTAGTGGCACCATTGGGTGATGAAGAGGGACTAAGTGGAGGTAAAGTCAGAGGATTATATGCTGTAATAGCACTAAGAGGTGGAAATTGAAAATGAGTTATATCATGAATGTTGAGCAAGTTTTGAGCTGTTGACATTGTAATTCTGGGTGTCTGTGGCTGCGGCGTACTTGTTTCTTTCGGCGTTGGAGGATTATGAACAATTGTTCCACCGGAATGTAATCCCGACCTTACAACTACACTACTTGCTTCAGAATCATTTGCAAATTTCGAAGGAGAAAGGTTTTGTTGTACCATAATAGGTGAAAGTTGATTTTTGCTAGGCTCGATGCGTAATGTGGTAGTGCTTCCCGAATGGTCTACTATTTTTACTTCACCTCCGAACATTTGAAGAGACGTAGAACTATGCCGCATATGTTGGGAGATTTCCTCTATTGAACGTAAAGTTATTTGATTTGTGTCCATACATCGTATCTTAGGCTGTGAATATAAATCTGCAGATCGTGTTGCCGAAATCTCCAAAACACCTGGACTGTAAGCCTCGGGCGTACTATCAATTCTTCTTTTTGGACTGGACTCTTTCATTTTTATTCTCAAATTTTCCGTTTTCCTATACATATCAGACGACCCTCTTGTGTCTACAAGACGAGTGTTGCCAAGCAATGGACCTGGAGATGGCAATGGCGCTATTACGTCATTATATTCTGATTTTGTTATAACCAGATTATCTGGTTTGGTTTTTGAATACTGCATCTTTGTACTAACATTTATTTTAGTAGCTGTACTAACTTGAGTTTCAGGTAATCGAACATTAATAGAATGACTTCTCATGTACACATTTTCTGGCCTTGTTAAATTTTTTGTATCTTTTTGAAGAATGTTAATTGAAGTTGTGCTGTTAGCAATACTCCCTTTACAGTAATACATTCTATGTATTTCAAAATTATCGGCACTTCTAAATATAATTTGACACAAAGGACAAATAAACAGAGGCCCAAGTCCATCCAATAAGTCACTCGCAACATTTGATAATCCATTTGACTTATTTTTTAACAGAAGATCTTTTATAATAGAGCCTTCAGGATTTAAAGGATGTTTCTGATCTTCGAAATGAGTAAAACTTTCTGAATGCGATCGTTTTCTGAAAGAGCTATCAGTCTCATTATAATGTTTCGTTAAGTTTAATGGTATTACATCTGATCTTATTTCAGTTTCAGTTATAAATTGCTTGCTTTCTGCAATTTGTTTAATTTTTCCATATTTTTTTTGTAAAGGTGTCTCTAGAACGTCAACAATAGCCTCATTTTCTGATATAATTTTAGAGATATGTTCCGTAAGAAAGTCAGCGTTCGGTGAAATCGTTTTCTTTATCTTATCCTTTTCGTCACTGCCTTGATAAAATGCTGCTCTGAACTTGGGTTTATAAATTGTTTTGGATTTACCGCTATCATTTAAAGGAAAATTGATACTGATAGATGGCGCACTATTATCATTTGTTAATTCAGGAGAAGAAAATTCACGAGATCGTGTATTTTCAAGGCGAACTACTGAAGCATCTGATCCTGTGTCAGAAAGAGAAGTAGGCGGTATGGATGTATCACTTTCTGATCCACCAGATAAATCTTCATCGTTCATTGCTGCAGATGCATCAGGCCCTTGCAATCTTAATGCATGTGTTCTTGACCTTCGATGTTTGTATAAGTTGGATTTTGTTTTAAAAGCAAACCCGCAAGGTATACATGGATAAGGTCTTTCGTTGGTATGAGCTCTGATATGTTTTTGGAGAACCGAAGGCTTGGCACATGGTAACTTACAGTACGGGCAAATATAGCGGCCCGTTCCGCCACTGTAAGTATCCTTGATAAAATCATTTTCAAGATTGTCAGTCTTATTTGGAAATTCTTCAGGAAAACTGGTCTTACCAGATATTTGAACAATATTTACATCACTTATCCTACAATTTTCATCACTAATATTAATTTGTACATTTCTTTCTGAATCCTCAGGTTGCTTATTATACTTTTCTTTAATCTTTTCTATTTCAGGATGTTCTGCTGCAATGCTTCCATTTGAGATCGAATTATTGCAAGCAGCATTTAATTCCCTGTGTCTGTTTTCCTCACCCATGGATATATTAGAAGGAAACACTGATACAGTAGATGCCATTTTCTTAAACTTCTTGTGCAAGTAGCTTTGATCATTGTTGTTGCAGAAATTGCTGTCCAAACGTTTTCCTTGAGTCAGCGGCATCGTACCCGCGACCTCTGTACCTGAAAAAATATAAATATACTGTGACTGTCAACAACAATATGACTGTAATTAAAACGAATTTATGAAATTATTGCCCATTATTAATGAAAATACTTCACACGTTAAAAATAATAAGAATTTTACGCACTGACATATTTTTATGTATAAAAATGTCAGTGCCCTAAAATCTTGACATGAGAACCGAAAATGTATGCAACGGTTATAGAAGTAATTTGTTACTAAAACTAAAAGTGTAAACAAAATATCAATTCACTTCTTAAAACGGTTAAGGGGTTCCCTTGTATGGAGACGACGTCAGGACATGACGGAAATAATGTCAAACTACCAAACCGTTCCGTACTATTAAGAATTAAAGAGTAAATTGCAGCATCAGGTTATGTCTGTTATAAAAATGTTTTGACATCAGAACTCAAGGAGTATTTAACCTAAACAGAATTTAAACAAATTAACTTGCAAGATGACTAACGAATTTTTACTAATCAGTAAAACTGCATTGTGTTTATAACTAATATTATTTTCTGCAGCCAATTGAATAACTTTCTGTTTAACTTTCTTTTTTTAACTTTCGCTAGACGACAAAGTAGTAGTAGCGTCCATGTGATCCAATAATTGCAATATCTGGGAATATTATTATTTTAATACTGAAGTTAAGTTCATAATTTCAAAAATATTATAAATTTATTTGCAATAATTTGAAAATCAAGAATTATTCATTTAGTACGATGTAGTTTATGTTTTCTTCTCATTTATACGAACGAAAACAATATATACGAACAAGCGAACGCTCTTTTACCTAGTACATACATACGTAAATCAGAGTTTATATTTTAGAAGAGTTAGAGCATTATTTGTTGTACCGTCAACAACAAGGTAGTGAACGTAGCGAGGTGGATGGCGCGGGGAGTTCATCTACAGCGCATGTGCCGCGCTATGTTATGTCTATGAGTGCGACGTGACATCACCGTGACGTAGCCACCAACTCGCGCTAACAGCCTAATGAACAAGGGTATCCCCGATTTTTTCGCGCGTTGTACCTATTATTATTTTTCTGACAATTATTTCATTATATTTACATGCTTATTTATTAAAACAGTATGTAACACAATGATCTAATCTAACGTTTAAGACAAGACGGAGTAGCAATAGAAGAAAAAAAATGTGTAGAGAATAGCGTAACTGGTGCTCTAGGCATAATTTGTATGAAGTAATAGAAATTTTAAAATTACGGATTCTAACTATCTTAACGAACTTAAACTAACTAGCTTTAACTTTTAGTAATGTCATCAAATTACAAATTTTATTGAAAGGCAATTATTCAACTGCAGTCGGGTAATAAAATATATCTATTTATGTATAAAGAGAAATAGAGATTTGAGAATAGTGTTTCGTAAGTGTGGGTGTTTATCTAAACAAAATCCCTTCATATGTAGTGGTAGAGTGCGGATGGCGACCTCGCTTTGCGCTCACTCGAGGCATTCGTGGACGACTGCGTGCTGCGTTCCAAGAAGGCGTTACAATTTCTGAGAACCGAAGACAGGCAAGCCGCTCCACTCGTTTATAACGAGCCAGCAAATAAGCGCAGTACGCACTACGCACACAGGCGCGACTCGCCCGTTCCATCGGCGATCGGTCGGCGGTCCAATGGCGGATCTATATGTCGCACGTCGCTGGTGTGCGCTTTTTATTAACAAGTTGCGAACTGTAGGCATTGTGTGCCTAATATTCCAAATGAAATTCCTTCGTAGGAAATATTTTTGTCTATTTTTCTCAAATTTAACATGCAGTTCAGTTGTTATGATAATCGCGAGTACATAATCAGAATTCGACACAACAAAACGATTTATTGCTTTTAATGAGATGCAGCAGGTCCGCAAGGGAAGGTGCGATCGTTGCGGCCGCCTGTGTTGTAACGAGACAAAGGAATCCCGGCGGTCGGCCGCCGCCCGCCGGCCTGGCGCCAGGCCAGGCGGCCCTGGCGACGCCTGTGTCGGCCGCCAGCACGCCGCCAGCTTGTTTTGCCTCCACCTATCACTCGCACCTTACGCCGCCAAGTAACTTGGGCCCCGCCGGTTCGTAACCAATCCTACTTAGATATATTAGCTATCTTCCAAAATGCCAGGCCGTTCATTTAAGTTTAGTTTGGTAAATAAAATTAAATTGTTGGATTTACATAAGATAACAAACATTATTTCAACCGTTTCTTTGCTTTATTTTGAGTAAGGCTTTAGATACGTTCCACCTATACGGTGTACCTAAACATCGTAAAAAAATATTCACCAAGTTTTTACATTTAAATAATGTTTCAAAATATATTAAACAAAATCTAATAGATCATTAAAAAAAATGAATTACAAATTACACCTCAAAGATATTAAACAAATTTATTTCCAGAGTTTACCCATTCTGATAACGTAGTCCGTTTCTCAATTAAAGGTGTATTTCTATTGATACTCTGAAGCTTTAAAGTCCTTGACCCATCGATCGAACGTAAACGGGTGAACACACTACCTGAGTTAGCTCGAAATAGGTACCTAGTTCCTTTAATTCCGTAAGCACTTACTACACTTTTATTGTTTGAATTGAAAAGGTGCCTTACCTGCCGCGGTGCAATGAATCAGTCCACCATTATCCTAGAAGTTGTTTAGATATCATTTGTTTACTCCTTCTAAACATATGTCAACAAGTCCGATAGGCTGCATTTCACCCGCGCGCAAGTGATTCATCGTTAATAATTGCGCGACGATCCACGCCACCACACATACACACACCTTCAATATCAGCACTCGCGTCTAACTCGCGCCACCTTACAACAACGCCACTTTCTTTTTCGCGTATTACAATTACCGACGTGTATGTAATTATTTGTATTATCTATCAGTTGTAATATTTCCAATGAACGTAAATCCCAGAAACGAGAGACGCACGCTTCCACTCCGCGAATGACTGTTCAACTGTTTTTAGTTGTACTTTGTCGTTGGTTCGTTTCGTTCCGTTCGGCTATACCTATACGCTGAACTCCCCGCGCCGCCCGCGCCCTCTCCGTGCGCCTCCCTATATACGCCCGCTGAGAAGTGATTCATGTCGCGTTGTATCTATCTCCTTCCTTCATCGCAACCGGATCGGTCGCTCATCGTAATCTATTTATACGTATCTATGCACGGACTTTATACATCGTGCTTATAGGTTCGTTTAATCACAGTTAATAAAATTCTCCGATGTAGAACACAATAAATATTAAATCTTGTAAGGCGATTTCCGAATACAAACAGTACGTATTAAGTTCTAGTGTATTTTGCATTCTTTATAACTTATGAAATATATACCTGTACAAATAGGTATTATTATTAATTACGGAACTATCAATTTGTATTTTTACGTATCGGTAGCAGTAGCAGTAGCAATAGCGACGCAGCGTAATTTTCATGCAGCACTGATTTCGTAACGGTTGCGCTCGACTAGAACGGGTATTGGCTTTGTATACCTTCGCTCTATAGGTAGCTATGTACATTCTCTTGAATTAGAGTTTTTAACTTGGTACAATCCTTGTATTCTTGTATTTTTGAAACGAACTGTACAGAGGACCAGCTTACCGTTGAAAACAGATGATCTTCAAAAGGTTTTCATCAATGTAAATTAAGAGCACTATTACGGGTGATTAGGGTTGACATTTTTCTTTATTGATCTTATCTCATGAACCCACTATCGTTAAGACCTCCTTATCAAAATTCTGTAAGTACGTAGAGCATCTACATATTTCACATACATACAAATAAATGGCGCCACTGTGGGTATAAATCATCATATTTAGTCGCTAAGCTGCGTGGTGATAACTTTCAGTAGAGAAACTCCTCGGTACTCTAGTCAGATATGAATGTATAACCATATTATTTGCAATGATAATTGTAGGCGGCTTATCAGTTAGTGCGGAGGCGATGACGCACGCGCTTTGCCGATAGCGCTCAATCGCTCGATTCTTGGCCAGGAAACGAGTGATACACGTAGAGCTGCACAAACAACATTAATTTTGCAAATTTGGTACTTATGTAACTCAAATATTTTGCAAGCCCTTTTAAAAATAGTTTATATTTATGACTGCATCATCAAATGCCGATCTTAATCGCAGGTGAATTCAACTTCGCACAATGTCACGTGTAAATAGTTTCTTATTTACCCCTATTTA
>DWKW01001320.1:0-12970 GCA_018250115.1 Doberes anticus | reverse complement strand
CCCGTCGTAGCCCTGAACACACACCATGTCGACCTGAAACTAAGTACGAGTCTCGTAGGAAGCGCCTTCAGGTCGGTTGCACAGCCCATCGCCCTCATGTTCTTGCGTAGCGTTGAGTTGCACATTCATGCTGCGGTCTCAATCTGAGCGTTAAATCATATTCCTACCTTACCCTGCGCTTTAAGTTTGACCGAGCCCTTCCGGTTCATCATGGAAAATCCTGTGAAGCTGTAAAAGCCAGGAGGGTCATAAGCATCTGACCAGTAGAAAACAAAGAGCAAGGGAAAGTAGTTTGTAACTATTTGCGGGCAGTAGTTTTAGATCTTTATGGAACAGAACAGAACAGAAGTCCAGGTTTTAGTGTCTTAGGTCTCGAAGGCTCGGCTCCGGCTGCACCACCACTGCACCTAATTCTACCGTAAATTATCAATGTTGTTAATGCTGCGTTTGCGGCATGCGGCGTGATTTGAAGGCCAGTTGAAGTTAGGCAGAATAAACTGGTCGGAAGAAATTACAACATAGATCTCAGGGGCAATAATGCATTAGTATACAACTTCAAATAATACTTTGAACCTATTTGAGGTTGGATGCGGATGTCCATGGGCTATAGTTCACTTAAAACTGGGCGACTAGCATACTCGTTTGTTACTCTTTTACAATAATTAAAAAACAAAAATACGAATCTGTTAATATTACCGATCCGTAGCATATTGAACATCATGTGATGAACAATATAATTTCTCTTTCTAAGTAAAATAATTACGTACGTCAGTAAGTTTGAGAATGTTTTTCAATGTAAGTTGAATTAATGTTGAGTTAATGTTAAATCTATGCAAATGTGTTGAAATATCAAAATGTAAATAGCTTTTCTAACGTCTGTTTATTTCAATGCCGATTTCCGTGTCCTGTAAGGCCTATGTCAAAGATGTACTTTGATGCCATTTGGAGTGCCGTTGTCCTGTCGTCTTGTTCGGGCGTGCCTTAGCTTTGCGGGTAAGCACTTGCAAATTGCAGTTCGGCTTGGGGCGCTTTATTGAAAATTCGATCTATCTGTTATATTGAGAGGAAAATCTAAGGGGTTTCAAATATGTGTTTTACGGTTGGACATTACGAGTGATAGTCGAGTGGCGCCTGCGTCGCTACGAGTCCGTTATCCAGCGTCAGGTTACGGTCACGTCTATAAAAGACGGCGGCGTCTTCTTCACCATTTCATTCCGTTTGTAACGGCTGGTCGGTTGCGTGCTCTGTGTCTGCACGAGCCCGGGTTCATACATCGCGCGGTCAACCGCCACGACCACTGTTCAACGTTTCCCGAACTAATCGCTCAATCGTTTAGGGCACAGTGCTTGCGATCGTGTTGCTAGGACACAGTTTAGTTGCGTGTAAAATTGAACACTATATTCGTGAAACTACTTAAAGCAGTGCTGCAGAATAAAACGGGTACGTTATATGTTTTAATAACTTTACTATGTATATACTATAATAATTAAAATTATGTTTTATACATGAATTTATAGGTCGGTTAGAATATTAAAGATAGGCTTAAAAATATTTTTTGCAGTACGTCACGCGAAAAAACATACAGGCGTAGCTGTAAGAGCCTCGAGTTTTAAGCAGTTTGAAAACGAGGTCACTGACATTGTGTTTGATGCACATACAAACAGCAATTTAAAAAAATATATGTTTTATCAAATCAATGATATCAATAATGGTGTTTTGTTATAAAATGTTCCAGTCGGTAACAAATTAATTACAAAATTCCGGAAAACTCACTCCTGAAATCACAAATTTAGTGAATGACGCTTCAAGAGATTATATGCATAATCATCTCGGTGCAGTTTGCCTCATTTCACCATAATGAGAAAACTGAGGATGTTGCGGCTATATTTTACTTCGGCAGCGAAACGTGCAATTTAGCAAACCAACATTTAATGTGATCAGGGTTCTATAAATAACTTAACTGCTTCATTTCTGGCATAGACCACATCAAGTAAAGTGGACGTAAGCTCGATTCGCACGGTCTTGCCTATCTAACCCCATGCACTAAGCAAACGCACATTATTGGTACGTAGATGGTAAAATGATTACCGTCATTACAGGAGAATTACATGAAGGAGACCTCGGTCCCTTCCACCATTATATGCACTCGCGTGATATACCCACCGTACCATGCTATTGTTGATGAGTGTTTTTTCGTTCAAGTAATAACAGTAAATAACCTTTGAGTTTTTCTAAAAGCCATAGAAAAGAGTAAAAGTGCACAACGAATATGGCCAGTGTGATCGATACACAATTTTGTCTCATACAAAAATAGTTAAAAAAATAAACTAAAAGATCAAGTTAAGGTTGTAGATGGTTTTTATACATTTCGGCTATATACATACATTTCTTTAATGTATTCATTACTAACTAAGCTCAAACTTAACCATTCTTCTTATATTTTTAACTGCAGAAATTGTTGCGGTCATTAAAACTTGCCTACAGATAGGTATAATTTTTATTAGTATAAGATTCAGACAAAAATCAAAGGATAAAATTATACGAATCTTACTTAAAACTGGTTCTAAGGAGAGTCAGGAGTACCTGATACTTGTCATTAAACATTTAATAACCTAGCTTACACCCTGTTAATTGCAACATAAAAATTAAGATTATTTTTAGCATGCAATTTAGTGCTATGTCTCTGTAAAAGAGCAAATAGTAAAAGGAACGTGGGTATATAAGATCTCTAGAAAGAGTTAGTCCATAATTTGTTACCTTAAGAAGCCTTCTTGATATTTACGAAGCGTGCAGTTTTGTTTATAGCTTGCAAATAGAATTTTAATTATTCTATTTTTATGTACGACCTACGCCCAGAAATCTGATTTATTGGGCTTATTTGTATTGTGCTTCAATATTAAACTCCGTATTTAATTTTCTAACTTGGGATTCGTAATTGAGTTTTCGTAGTTTTTGAACTGGTTATAAAAAGTTTGATCAATGGCTCATAGTTAGTCATAACTTGCATCGTATGTCGTAAGGCGTTACCGCAAAAAATACGACTATGATAACCGTATGCGTGGGCGCATAACCAGTTCGTGGTTTTTTGCGGGCAAGTGCAAGTGGCCTTGACCGGGTGCGCGCCGCCTAAATCTTTTATTGAGCTTTATAGGCCCACAAGTATGTAAAAAAAAACACAATTATAATTGTAATTAAACCCACCTTAATACCATTGATCCTGTGTTATTGTTGTCACGTTTCTAAAACAGTCTCGGTTTTAGCAAGCATCGTCAACCATATTTCATGGATGATTCATTTAGAAAAGCCATTCTAATGTCGTTAAACAGTGTTCCTAATAAGGCAGAGTTTTTAAACTAAGATTTTTTTTCCAATCTTATATTTGCATCTGAAGCTTGTACTGTACCTCCTAATGTAACGAATACTTGTATTTTATTAAGACTTAAGAATATCTTCGGTAGAAAACTCCTCTGTAAAAAATCACCAAATGTGTGATAATTACTTCCAATTCATGAAAAGTAGGACAAAATGAATAACAATTTTGTAAATCAAATAAAATAATTAAGAATTGGGTTTTTTTTAATTTGAAGAAGTATCTATAAATTATGCTCCAAATCACTTAATACGAGTTACTTTTGTTTTGAATGTCATTAACCATAGTTGCAGTTGATTGATAGTCTTTAGTGAATTGTCTTTAGAGATCTGGTGGCTCCCAGCTCGTCACCGCGACGGACATAACTTGTGGTGCTAAAGACGTGTCAGCTGCCGTGCTACTACTGTAATTTATTGCCCCTTGTTACCATGTAGGCCTGGGCGCTATTGGAAGGATTTTATTTTTAAATGCTATACATGGCAATACTAAAGAACATACTTAGAAAAGCTTTGTGGAACCATGGACTTCCTTTTAATATTCAGACGAAACATTTATGAACCTCACTAAGAATAATAAAACATACTAAGTGGACCTTTGTGCTCACAAAAGTTTAATATTTTTTAAGGATTATTGTTTTTCAAGTTACTATGTACATGTTACTGTGAAATACGGTTACATTATAATATTGATGAAATTAGAATGAGTGTAACATCACTTTTGACATTATGTTTGGAATAAATTTATAAAATGCTAAAAATGCCGCAGAACTGAGAATGTCCAATATAGACTAAAGTTTCAATGAATTTCAATGTTTAGATTAATGGGAGATAAAACGAGAAGTGAAGTCATCGAAGATCGAACAAAGTCTTGGCAATATTCAGATTAAAAAAATAACTTTATTTTTGGTACTAGTACCTTGTTAGTACGTGTGTAATAGTTTACCTGTTCCTGTCCCGTGCAGTCTGTGGTCAGTTTCTGGGTTGGAGCTCGCGCTGAGCAGCCTTCATGCTGCCCCTCCAACGAGTGTGTTATCACGACCTCAAACTCGCAGTTCCTAAACGTGGACTTGGTAAGATAGTCATTCTTTTTTTGGAATGTATGTGAAAATATTTTATACCAAAGTCATCCTTCAATTAATTTGAAAAAAATGATAATATGTTTTTGGAAGTTCCAAGAATTTTTTTCCCCACTCTAAGCCGCTGAACAGATATTTGTTTAACGATGATCGTCAATTTTAGTGTATGTTTCTACTATTAGGTTGTCTAAATATGCCCTCTTCACTCAGCGATATTCTCGCACACGGGCAACATATGCAAAAAAAAATAGTTATGCAATGTTTATACAAATACTATTAAAAAAAACCTAAAGGGTAAAAAGTTCCTTTTCATATCTTGCGATAGGGATATTTCAATCGTAGATGAAGAAGAACTACATTCATGGTAGGTACACTTATTTCGTTTGTTTGTAGCTTATTAAATTATAAGATTGTTTTTTAAGTAGAACATAATATTCACATAACAGCAGTCTTTTTATATTAATGGAATGGCAAAGGGCCCTGCAGGCCTGATGTTAAGTGGTCACTCTTGGACATCTACATCCAATCTCAAATAGGACCTCGGTCATGCGCGAATGCGCTGCTCTTCATGAGGACTAAGTTGGAATACTTTCTGTGTATTCTGCCTAACCATACCTTTCAACCCGAAATAGTAGTGGTAACACTACTGCTTTACGGCCGAAATAGCCGCAGCGGTGGTGCCACCGCAGACGAGCCTTTGACGTAACAGTTGACCACCTTAAAATACATAATTATGTACAAAGTATTTATCATTGCGAAACTACACGCAGTTGCTATGCAAAACATAACTTATGTAGGAAAATAGGATCGTTCTTTTGTTACGATAAGACACGGAATGCGTTGACGGAACCGTAAAAGTAGGACTGCATTCCTAGGAAAAGCAGTTATAGCTTTTATGTTGGATTACGTGAAAGATTGTAGCGTTGTATTATTTATAAAAAGTGTAATGATGTATATTTATGTCACACTAAGTTTACATATTTAAGGTAATTCATTGTCGTTTTATTACGAGTAGGTATTTCTTCGGGTTTCGGGAGCTCTTTTTTTTTTATTAAAACGAGGTATCAAACGAGCGTACTGATCATCAACTGAAGGATGAGGTTCCAACTTTGTCCTCAGGGCTCAATTTCTAGGTTATACATGCGACCACTTAAATCACGTAAACTGTACGCTCGTTTGCTACTTCCATAATACAAGTTAATCTAGAAATAAGGTAGATTTGGCTCTTGATCTCTTTTATGAAAACTCCTCCTGCTAGTTTTCTTAGATTTTATGCCAAAGTGTCTTATTGTTTAGGTCCAAACGATTTCTAAATCGGACAGCACTATAATATGGTAGTACGTGAATGTAATTGCGACGGCATGCACCGTGCACGCGTACATAAGGCCCCACTACTTTCCCCCGACCCAGTGCCCTCTCTGCGTCGGCTCAGACGACACGACCCACAACCATCTCACAATTCCGTAATGTTTCACATTTTGTTTGATATTTACCGTACCTCTGCGTGACTCTATATGTAATAACAGATATAATGATTGTCCACTACGATATGACAAAGTGATTAATATTAGGATGTTTGCCTAGTGTGAATTTATAATCATTTCACATTATTCATTTCATAACTATAAGCATGCAGTAGGTTTTTTCCGGGTTAAATATTGAAAATAAGAATGAAAATATTCACGTAAATGTTTTTTTTGTTGCATTTTGTTTGATACTATGTCGGCCAGTAAAGAAAATGCTTTATATCGAGATATTTTTAAGCCAACGTATTGTACTGTCTGAATAACCAAATACAATAAAAGACAGAAACCATATTCCCCTACAATACAGTTGTCATCGAGGTTACTCTATAATCTTCTGCTAAACTCATTTTACTTGCCAGTAAAACTAATCTATTTGCGGTATTGGCTATACGAGATAGCGAAATAAATTACATTTTTCAATCGTAATAAATTGCAGATTGCAGATATATGTAAGAATAATACGGTCTTAGATGAGATGGTACGTGTTGGCGCCTCGCGTGCCGTCTCTACCAAATGTGATCTAATAGCCATGTAATTCAATCTTGGTTGCGCGCCTCGGGACCGCATTAAGCGAATTTCTTTAGCAGTAAAAATAAATGAAAACGTTTAAGTAATTTCGTAACTCTATCTAGTGATACCTGGAGCAAACGGTCGTGGAACATGAATACGAATGAATATGAAATTGATAGAAAATCGAAAGTAATTGTTTTAAAAATAAGCTAGGTATCATAATCATCGATTATGGTATTTCAATCGATATAATTCTACTGATTCTATTACTGGATCCGAATTCCATTACTGTTCCTTAAACAATATTAAAATTTATTTAAAAACGCTCCCCTGTATCTGTTTCTTACGTATGAGCTACTTCTAAGTAGCACGTGAAATTAGAGTAAAATTGAAATTTTTGTACTTATCCTCCTGTCCTCGAACACGATGTAGATATAAAAATACTTTAATAACTTTTCTCGCGCCGTTCTAACTGCATCGTAAACGTATTTTTCTACAGTGACTTGCGTCTACCAAGAACAGTTATACTGAGATTTTTGTCATTCCACGCTATTCGTTTGCTGGTCGACATAAGTGAGACTAATGTGTGTGGGCTACTAATCCCAGCTACTTTTGAAAATACTTCGCATTGGTAGTTTTTTTTTAATAGGATGTTGTAATTTTTTTACTTGGCTGTTTTCGGAACAGTTGCCATGTAGTTACAAATTGAAATTTCTATCAAACCATAGAGGAAGATTTATTTTTGCGATTTTTTATGGTTAAAAAGAATTGAAATCAAAAGCAAGGCACTACTTGCCTCTACTGTAAATAAGTAAGAGGACAGTGCTCAATTCTGTACTGAAAACCAAAATGTTTTTGATTGTGATGAAAGACCGTTGACGGAATATGACTGTACAAAAGATATTCTAGAAAAAATTATATCTTTCCGTTCCTTACATTATTTGGTTGTTTGATTTCACAAAATATTTCACTAACAGTTTTGATTGTGTAGAAGAAAAATAATGTATTATGAGAAATTATGGAGTTGCCACTGAGTCCCAGCTGGACTGCGCGGTGATCGCACGTTGCCGTCGCGACTCGTTCGCGACCCACTAAACTGATGAATAAACGAGAAAGTGCACAAGCTTCAACATTGCATTTGATGTATACCGGCCAGGAGCTGGTATAATCATGCCGGCCCTCTTTCACTTGTCGTGCTCTTGAAGATAATTCAAGCTTATTAATATTAAAACTTCCGTCGGTAAGAAAATGGAAATTGACATGAAATGTATTTATAAACGGTAATACATATAAATTGTGCTATTTATTATAGTATTTCCGAATGTTGTTTTGAGTAACCTAATCTTAACTATAAGTATTCACCCAATAATAATAAATATAAATCAAAAAGTTAAAAACTGATTACATTGTGCTTTCTTAAAAAATGTAATTAAAGTTAACAATAAATCGGAATTTCTTTTATTTTCGGACCTACATATAACAATAAAGTGACGACCTCAATAATGTGTAATCTCAATCAATGACCTTCGCCCGATATCGACGATTTGCTTTCACCGGAACGAGTAGATACATGATAATTTTGTTGTTATTTATCCAAAACATAATTGAAAAATATAATACTATAGTGTATGAAAATAGCATTTTCAACGAATCCTGAATATGTTGCATTTAACCTGTTATAATTTCCAATTATTTGTTGAATATGTATTAAAGCCACATATGACAGGCAAGTGATCCTAAATCTATAACCTCTACAGGGTAAGATGCTTCTGTTATTTATTTATTTATTTATTTACAACTTACATGTAATTTACAGGCTTAACCTAAAGCATTACATGAACTCAATAAACATTTAGTGATGATTACAAAATCGTTTAGACTACTAAAAAATATATCTAATTCAGGTCTATCTATAAATAAACGATTTAGAAGAACAGGGGCGTATGTAGAGTTTCTTTAAATAAACCTAATGCAAGTGCATGCAATTTAATCAATTTCCTGAAGTGGGCATTGCAGTGACAGTGCAATAATAACAGTTTATTATTTATTGCGGTCCTCCTTTTTTGCATCCCATCTCCTGGCCGTATTACTTTTCGATTTTTAAAATAAAATTCATATTACTGTCTTTCGTTTTTTATCTATCATTATTCGCTTGGATATTAAACATTAATCTTATGGTGTGTGTAACGAAATATTAGTGGATTAAGTAGCGAATACAACATTTATTCATATTCAAAATCTCTCATATGAAATAACTACCAAGTCGCCTCATAGTATCTGTTTTTAACTTGTTTAATGGGAACTGCTTGTACAGTAAAGTTTCCGATTTTCTATAAGGTCACCAATTAGGTGTTTTCATTTTTAAAATAAAATTCGTGGACTTGTCCTGGCGTTTTTATTAAATTTTCGACATCACCAAACGTCAGAAAACTACACAGCATGTGGCAATGTCCTTTTATAGTGACACGTTCGGCCGGCAGTCAGTGACGCGCATCGCTTGAGAATCATGTCGACGGCGTTGGCCTCCTCGACATCAGACCTAAGCCTAGTCGATACTCACAGACAGATAGAGCATGACTACACTGACCCGATCAGCTCGACTTACAGCATAATTTCGAATGCATTGACACCTTTACACGTATATGTAGATAAAGTTTTAAAGACTTGAACATGCTTTCGTGATTAATGAGCAAATTAAATACCTACACCTACTTTCTTAGAACGAAATACGTGAATATTTTCCGCGGCATACCATTACCACAACCAAAAACTTTGATTCTAAATTTCGACGGGCATTAGGCATATTAATGAAGTGACTAAATTTATATAACAACGATGTACTCGTATGTAGGTGGGACTCTACACGAAAAGATAAAACAATTTTATTGTTAGAGACCTATGCACTAACAAGACAGAGCTTTTAAGCAGTCACTTATGTTTCCTTCTCGTAAGTACACTAATGCGTTCGTATACAATGTTTTTCTTAAGCCCCCAGAAACGGCAATAAACTCACTGCTTACGTAACAATCTTGTTTGTGTTGTTCTAAATGCAAATGAGATCGATACATCGCTGTCAGATCAGCCACATGTCACACTGTTATAACACTCATAACATATATCCAACTGATCAACATGTTTTACGTCGCTTGCCAATCACGGGTGCACTGTTTTGAACAATGTATTACGATTGTTTCTCTCTTGTTTATGTATAATACATAATACTTAATAATAATTTTGATCTTGATTTTATCCGCATTGCGAGTCATCCGCGACGAGAGTTACTTAATTTCATGAAAGTCTATTCAATAGTTACAATAAGATGTCCGAACATCGGTCTGATAGACATGCAATAATTTTTTTCAAGATCACCAATGATCTTAAATAGCTCTGAAAACAATTTTTTATCTTATTTATGTGTAATTTATGAAATTAAACATTTGATGTGGGTAACCAACCAAAGACGGTTGAAACTTCTATTTAATAGCAATATATAAAAGATCGTGTGAAGTATAATGTTATCTAATTTCTCGCCGATCGACATTTTTTTATTGATTCCACGGCAACGTTTTTCTTCCTTGTAATTCTAGTCCTGTCGTGCGGTCGGAATTGAAACCGCATTTACCTTTTTTTAACCAACGTTTATTGAACTGGTACTCGATAGAATTTCATTCGGAAATATTTAGTGTACAGTTATCACGTAGGAAGAAGTAATTTAATTACAGGGATTTCATGAAGGTAGCCTAGCGGTATCTTGTATTGTTAGTTTCTTATGTATTATTATATGACAAGATCATATTAATGATGACACTAGAGTATTTTTTTGCTGTGGTTTCTTTTGTAAGGTTTAATTAACAGCGTAATTTTATTACAAGTTACGTTGTTGCCGGGATGGTAGTTTATAATAGTAAAGACGTCGTGCTGAGCGGTCAACGACCCCGCCGCTCCTCCGTACCAGGATTGATTCAGAACCCCAGTCCTGATCGTCATCGCGAGAGACAACGATAACATTATCCACGATGTCAACGATCGTCGTGGCCATCACAATAAGTCACGTCGGCATGCGATTGTTTCACAATTGTTGAAAGACGGACATTACCCTCTTTATCTAAGAAAGTTCACAGCTACAGACACTTTCTGTCACAACCTGTGCCGAGACAATGAGACATCGAGGGGTATAGAAATGGCAAGAAAACATTTTTATCTATATTTTATTGTCATCAAATTTGATAATTAATTCTATCGTAAAGTTAAATGGTAAATTTTGAAACATCTTAAAATGTGTATTGCATTAGTAGTTTTGTAGAATTTGTTCGCGTAGTTTTACGTGACGCAGTTAAAATTTAAACGGTAAATTCTCTTATCTACATTACTCTATAATACCATAATGATACATAATTTCAAATCTCCTCTTGTGTGTCCCATATTATCAGCATAGCCGTTTTAGGTTAGGTTAACTTTGGTTAACAAGAACAAATATTTGTTTGGATTATTAAATTGGCGATACTTTTATCGAGAAAAAAGCTCTCAATTGTAAACACTTTTAGTTATAATATAAATTATTTAGATACATAAAACTAATAATAAACAAACAAATTTTTATACCATGAAATGTATTAATTCGCATCAAACATACATGCTACATGTTAGAGGCTAGATTAACAATCCATTACACAGATGGTGCAGTACTGAATCCTGAATACCATGCCGTATCATACCGGCTTTACAATATCAAGGACAGAAACTTATATATATGGATAGTATACTTAACACTGTGTGCGATATTCTTATCCCGATATGAGATATAACTCGTACATTACAATTTATCTGAATATATTGCTCGTGCTGCTCTTTTTATAATTTTTCTATATGACTTAGCTTTATTTCGTGCTTTTTAAATAAGGATTTTGAGTTAAATTTAAAACAGCTTTATTACTATGTTAGAATGTGTTATTAGCTATCTTTATATTGATATTATCCTATTTTTAAAAAGTTGGTTTCTTTTGGTTTTTGAGTACATATTACATAAAATGTAGCAGACGATTAAAGATTTTAAGCTTTGCGAGAAAATTACTATTGTGAATGATTAAAGTTAACTGATATATAAGGAAATTAACATTCATCGATTAAGCGGTACAATAGACATCAACGCGTTGAATAAGTCGTAGCGGAGCGTAGCCAAGTCATTTAAGGTAATAAACCGCGTTTAAAATTTGCAATAAAAATGTTTATCATCTATTACAGTCTACAAAATAAAAGAAGGTAATAGCCTTAACCTACTCTGTAATACTTGGTCAGATATCTTCGCGTCTACCACTAATTTGTAATTATGGGCGTAAAATTTGGTGTGATAGCGTATCGAGGCGTGTCCGTTGTCTGTTGTTTGCGAAAAGAATTCTAACGGACCGCTTCCATATTCGGTGTTAGATTTAGTGTTACTATATCCATGATCACTATAGAAAAAGATAATATCTACTGAAATTGGACCATCACGATAATATCACAATAAAATCATTGACATGAATATCTGAATCGAGCGGAAGTCAGCGATCAGGTCGTCTTATTTTATTTGATTCTTTTATAACTTAACGATTTTATTAGAGCTACATTTTAGTATTTATCGGTACAAAAAATATAAATCGTCTTAAATATTGCAATTAAAATGTCCTCGTTATTTCGTTTTTTGATCGTCGTTTTTTTTTCTTTGATGACTTTTTTAATCATCAAAGAAACTGCATTGAGATAAAGACTGTTATTTCTGTTCTTTAAAAAAAATTGAAATTGGTTTAGTGGCATCAAAAAAGTGTTACAGAAATACAAGAAATAAATGAATAACGCCAATCGCCGTAGCTCAGAAAAAAAACTCAGTTTTAGTTTCAACAAAGCGAAAACATTAACTTTCTTACCGAGTTCTAACTGTATTTAAAGTCGTAAAAGTAGATTATACAAAGATTTTATCGTATCTCGGCGACTGAATGATACGAAATTTTAGCGGCGATGCGTGATACGTGTGTATTGTGCGATAACTGTGTTTTTATTTTAAAAGTGTCAAACGAGCATTATGGCAATCTGATATTAAGTTCAGCAGCATATGGACCACCCGCCAGAGTCAGATGCCTCATGTCTTAGTGAAAACTTTGAATTATATACTTCTGTATGAAATACGGCAATGGTGTTTCTGCTGCTTTACGGTAGATACAAATACAGCTTTATGGTAACTACGAAACTAAGATAAGCTCACGTCTTTGTGAAGTTTGCCAACTACACTCTTCATACTATAACACAGCAGAGTAGTAGCAGCAGTAGCTGCTCTATAGAGCAGAAACAAGTGCAGCGGTGGTGCTAAATACTATGCTTTAGACAGAAAGCTTTACTGCCTTTCACGTATATATATAATTTATATCATCAACCCATTATAGTCCCACTGTTGGGCACGGGTCTTCCTTCAGAGCGAGTTTGGGCCATCGCCCACCACGCTGGTCAAGTGCGGAT
>DWKW01001319.1:0-12976 GCA_018250115.1 Doberes anticus | reverse complement strand
GGGTACTGGGTTCAATTACCAGCGGAGCAGAAATTCGAATGATGAATTTTGATATCTGTAACTGGTTTGGGTGTTTGTGCGCTTGTTTCTGTGTGTGTTCATAGCACCCACGACACAGGGAATTCTAGTGTGGGGCTATGAGTGTGAAGCTTTATTGTCACCTCATCTATCTGTACAAAGATGTATCTGCACTTTACATACTTAATGTTAAAAGTGAGAAAATATAAAAAATCTTTCTAAATATTACGACAAAGCAAAAAAATGTTGTAATCCTGTCTACTTACTCGGCGTTTAAATATAATTATTTATCCGATTACGAGTAATTTTAAATAGCCGATTATACCGAGATCCGGAAATTAATCTTAATATAACTCACGTCATAAACTATGGGCGTTGGGTAGTCAATTCATTAGATCTCACAGACGTAGATAGTCAGTGGTAATGAGTTTACAATTTCTCGCAACCTGTTATAGTTGTCGAAGAATTCTAGATATCCGGCTTTGAAACTGGGTTCTGGTATGTCTATGGCATTTCAACATTCCTACCGAGCCTTAGTTACAGAAAGACCGAATTGGTGGCAAAATCGATTGAAGCTACAGTTTCAAATGTGAACAATGTCGGAAGTATGTCAAGTTCCAAATATATTGCAAATACAATATACAAACAACGAGTATGTTATAACTCAGTGAAGAACCCTCTTTTCTCTAGTATAGTGTTTTTGGCGTATAAAGAAACAGAGAGTTCTTGGCGTCGAAAGTTCTAAGTTAATGATATCTTTTTCTTGTTACAAAGGGAAACCTAGAAGGTTTTCTCCCGCGACCTTCTTGGGTTAGAGATCGAGGCATGTGAGATTTTTACCCAACTCACCCGATGGGCACGCATCGTATGTAGAATAATTGTGGGATTTCCGAAGCTTTCTTACCATACATATATGTACATTTGATTATACATTTAAACAGAATCAGAGCAGTGATAACCGAGTGCTTCGGGCTCACACTGTACTCGCATAATATCCATAAATTTTTCGAAGCTAAATGCATGTTAGAAACTAAATAACACTTTCTTCGTGATGGAAAACATCGTAAGGTAACCTGAATGCCTAACAGTTCTCTATAATGTTCTTGAAGGCATGTGAAGTATGCCAATTGAACTAAGGTGAACTCGGCCAGCGTGGTGGACTATTTGCATGCGAACCAAATTTCTGCGTTATATTTAACTACCAGAGCATAAGTATTATTTTGTCACTGTCTTTATTTAAATATTCATTCATTCACGATAGAACGTATCCTGTTTTATATGAAGGCATCATATAAAACCAGATAAACGAGCACGAGTCGTACGAATAAAACAGGATCGTGGTTACAGTCTGAATCTTCTCGAAGAAAGACGTTCTTTTTTACTGTACACAAATTTCTGTATTCTTTGTATGCTTTTCTTCTGTATGCTATATTCGAAATTATGTAAAAATATTTAAATATTCGAAGATACGTTTCATTATAATTGAGGTAAAAGGAAAAAAATTGTACCAAGAATGTTTAAGAGTTCTTCAAAATGTTTAGTTGGTGTAGTTCATAAATCCGAATAGCGTGATGTTTCTAATCCTATACGCTTCTCTTCTTATGGTCCGGGTATAGATAAGGGTCCAGCAGCAGGATAGTAATGTGAATGATATTATGACAATATAATTATAATTATTGCATTTGCATGGCGTTTTAGTAAAAAACAGTTTAAAGTAATCAACCGTCAACAGGACCGCCCGTGGAGATCCCACGCACCGATCTTTTATAAACACCACCAATGATCAAAGTCAGGTCTTTTCTAGGCCAAAGAACATGCTGAGCGATTCAACGATGTACATACGTATCAGCTATTCCGCGCTTATCCGCTTAGACCCGTGCTCAGTAATAGGACAATGAGTTGTGGCGTTAGATAATTTGTCATATAACAGTTTAATAAAAATTAAATTCACAACTTTAAAATTCTGTTATAAATCATATAAGTTCGTATAAATTAGTAAATCGTATACGTATAAGTTAGTAAGTAAATACCTATTACCTACTTGTAACTAAGTGCTGTAAATTACTTTAACAGTAATTACGTTTAAATTGTGTCTGTATTACACAAAAGTTTAATAAAGTAGCAACATTTTTTAATCCATTAACTAATTTTCTTCTTATCTCTAAAAATAATCTTGTTCAAAAATTGTTAAAAAAATTGTACAATAGAAAGAAATGATGGGGGTAATAATAAGAATAATCATCTTTCTGAGTGAGTCCCCCATCCCCAGGATAGCAATTTGAATGCGGCTTTTTATATCAATTAGTCATAATTTTTATTTAATTGTTTTTTCCATAAATTCGTTATTGGTTTTAAATGCATACAAATTATCTTCTTGTATTGAAAGAAAAAAAATTTACGCCTATGTGATAATGACGTTACTTTATGTAATTCCTATTTGTTTTAAAAACGATAATTTTATCGCACACTCGATGTTACATAAGAATAAATTTATTGCTGTTTAAGGTTATCGTCCTTATCTCACAAGTATAGCCGAAAAACAACTGAAGCACGACTATCGAAACAAGTCTCAACATACCTGCTTAAGGCAAATTGGTGAACACGTTGATAATTATGTAGCTCGTATAAAAATTATACACAGATAAACAGACAGACATTCAAGGTAACATTTGCACTGTCAGAGGAATCATTAATGCTTACCTAGTCATTTATATTTTGACTACTAATAATAATTCAATAGTAATTTAGGGATTCTTTTGAGGATTCAATTTAATAACATAGTCATCACGTCCAACGTGAAAAACTCCGAGAGCAGCTTTCACATCTTATATGTACCTACGTACGTGCGAGGCAAGATGAAGCGAGAAACATTGATGACTCCATTTGTTCAACTGGTGTGGATGGAACTTCTCTCTTCGTTGGCTGTTGTGATAGTCAAAGGGTTATAACACTATACATAACAGGACATACAAGAGCCGATGTCTCTCCGAAGGCTCAGGTGTTGCTGGGGCTTCTCAATAAGCGGGCAATGACATAATAGAATTTTTAGTAATGTACTCAGTGCACGTACGTTTCATAATTTTAGAACTTTAGATATTATAATAAAACTGTACTGGGTACTGTTCCGACCTTTGTAGGTTTTTTTTGCTTTAATAAGTAGAAGCAGGGATTCAGCTTGACCTTAGTAGGCACTGATGTGTATGAGGATTTTTTTTTCATTGATACACGACCTCACTGACGGTAGTCTAGTTAGATATGAAAGAGTCACTCAGCTATATAAAACATTAACCCGCTCTGATAAAACTATCTACGTTAGTACCTACTGTTTAAATATAGCAACATTGTATTAATAGTGACAATCTCACGCTAAGAGCTTCTCTTCAAATATTTACTAAATAACTAAATATCTAATAATAATTAAATATCTAAAAACATGAATAACATCAATAGATAGTAAATTTAGAAGTAGGAGTAAGGAATGAAAAGTTTTATAACATACAGTGTAAATTGTGAATTTTTAATCATTAAAATTTTACCGTATGTTTAAATATAGTATAACAGTATAGGCACATCAATTATTACTTTCAGCTTTTAACCTTGACAAATAAATTATTCCATATTTTATATAACATTACGTGTTAATTTCGTTCGATTTGATTATTAGTCTTTTTTATTATTACAGCTGTTTATACCCAATAGATGTGAATATAAATTATATGATATTACGTATTAATAATTGTTTTTTGGAAGAATCGTAATTTTGCGTATTAGTAAACATAATCGTCATCGTCGTTGAGGTAAATTAAATTAGTTTTGAGGTAAAGATAAAGCATTTAACTGAACGAATGATTTTATATGAATGAGACTGGTCATATCGTTAAGTCCTGTCATTAACGAGCTGACTTTCGTGTGTATGAAGTTTTTATTGAAATGAAAATTTTAAAATTTATAATTCGCAACATCGCAATAAATATCTGTGGTATATAGATTTCGTCCTGCTTAGATTAGTTTCTATACACTTAGGATTTAGTATATGTATACCGACGTAAAGATGGGCAAAGCAGCGCCTACGGAGAGTAGAAACGAATACACCAGTGTGCTTGTAATGTTCATGTGAGAAGAAATAGTCTTAGACATAATATTGATATCATGAGAGCATTGCTTTGTGAATGAATACTAATACGCAGGTCTAAGGGAAAAATAATTAAAACTACGAACGTAACATATGTATTCGTTGTTTATTGTTCTTCAAAGTGAAAAAGTATTGTAAAATATTATTATTCAATAAATTATAACCATTGTTTTCGTTAACAAGTATTTTGTTCGAAATGCATGCTGATGCATGACATACAGTCAAGATAATTCAATTTTCATTGTTATAATTTTCAGCGTTTTTATTCGAACACCGACAGTTTGAGGTAAATCTGAAATATTAGAGATCTTAAATTAGATAAAACAGTAGTTTCCTGATTTGTGTTTTAAAAGGACTCAATGACGCATTTTGGACTTTTTAGTAGTTCATTTTAAGAGCTATAATACTGAAGAACAACAATTTGATGTTTGTATGGTTTAGTGACCGTAAGTATATTGTAAAATGTATCGTAGATAAGAGTTAAAACTGCATTCAAATTCATAAAATAATTGAAAAATAGTAAGAGAGACGAAGCAAAAAGGTATTTCGTATTACCTTTCCTTTTAATTATTTATCCATAGAGTTTTAACGAAGTTTCATATTGATCTGCAAAAGTGGGCTTCAAAATAAAATTAATTATTTGCTTTTATATCACGTATTTGTTACATTTGCAACTTGCAATTACAGTGCAAAATTAATACAATAATACAGGTAAAATTAATAATCATGTGTATTTCCTTTCTTAGATGAGTTACATCCAGACACGGCACATCAAATCATGAGTATTTACAACTATTTAAAGTAAAAATACTATTAAATCCTAAGTTTTATCAAATATAAACTTCGATTGCTGTTAGCGAACGATAGCGTGTACGTGAAAGGTCAGGTCAATATGTTTCGTTTTGTCATACGCTGTTCAATGCTTTTTCTCTTTTGCATCGCCCCGGTCGTACGATACGTAAATCATATCGTATCGTATACACTAAATCTTTTCTAAATGTGCTTCGTTTTTTACGTGAAGGCAAAACAATTAACGAAAATGACATAGTTATTAGTTCACGTGAAAGGTTTCCTCTATAGATATATCTCGTTCTATCGTACGCTCTTCTATGCTCTTTCTTTTATGCATTGCTATCTATGTATACTAAGTCGGTGGGTATTACTAATCACGTGGTTATACAATGCGAATTCCACAAAATTTTTACATTTGATTTTTATCTAAAACTAACTAAACCCGGCCACGCTTCGCTGTGTGTGAATTAAATAGAGCAACCTTAATAAAAGTAACTAATCTTTTGTATTCAAAATAAAACAAATGGAGTTGTATACATTCAGTATAAAATCAACTCATCTCTATTATTTTTTAAAACAGATAATCAAATCGCTTCGCAGGTAAAATCAAATAATTTTCCATCTTTATTTAAATATTACGGATATATTATGCACACTGATCAACTGATCATAGTAACTTTTTCCGTATCGAAGATTACATATAGTATTACCATCATAGTATCTAATAAAAATTATAGAGAAAAATTTTGACAACAGAGAGCAAAAATGTAAAATGTTGATAGGAGTTGTCCGCCCGGGACACAAATTCAACGTTGTGTAAAAGTTTCAAAACGATTGGTAAAGAACTTTAGACGATTTGCGATTTTGAACAAATGAACATTACATTTATATAGATAGATAATGATAAAGAGGAAAAGTTTGCTGCTGCTGCTACAAATAATTATACGGTTGCTCATATTATAGTAATTTGAAGTAGCAGCGTGCTGTACGTGTTTCAAAAACATTTTTTTTTGTAGTTTTTATATTAGAATTCAGTCAATTTGTTGAGTACCTGTTCTATATAGTATACATAGTTTACTTTATTATCTATTTAGTAATAGCAGTAAGTGATAGCCTGGTGGTTAAGCATCTCGACCCCGCTACGATGGGTCGAGGTTCAAATCTTGGCACGCACCTCTACTTGTCGAAATATTCCCTATTCTTAATTTTGTAAATTATGTGCGGATTATGAATTAATTATCACTCGCTTTAACGGTGAAGAATAACATCGTGAGGCAACCTGCATGCCTGAGAGTTCTCAATAACGTTCTCTAAGGCATGTGAAATCCGTCAATCCGCACTTGGCCAACGTGGTGGACTATGACCTAAACTCTGTCATCTCTGAGAGAAGACCCGTGCCCAGCAGTGGGACAATAATGGATTGATGATGATGACGATGAATAGCAAATAAATATTTTGCTATCCATTTTTAGAGGTTTCTGAATCCAAACTTTTTTTTTATTTTTTATTCTGTGTCATTTGATTGGATTTCATTGGATGGGGCTTTCACAGTTTAAATGCATGTTATTATGATCAGAATCTTGTCGTGAAGATTATTATATTACTAGATAATGCCCGCGAATTCGACCGCCTGTGTGTTATGTTGTGTTATATACAACGTTCTTTTGGAGCGCCATCTATTGTTCACAAACCACAGATTATTCTCGGGGGGGCTGTGTGTCCCTCCCCGGGCTTCAAGCTAATTCCATATTATATATTATTTCTTTATAATCGGCCTCGCGGTTTCGCCTTAAAAGCTTTTATAATATCAGTAAGGATTTATTGGAATGTACAACTATAAAATGCACAATGTAGGATTTATAAATATATGAACCTTCATCCATTACGTACTTTACATTACGTTGGTACTTTTACCGTACCGTACGTTTCCAAAATTAATGATGAAATCGATGTAAGTTGAAAACCTTTCAGCAAGTAATGTGATATCTTTACGATTCAAATTAACAGTTCCTTCATATTTCATTTTAACTTTTTGAACGAAGTTACTATACGCAAGTAGAGCGAACTTGATGGTGGTAGAGTCGAAGGCTCGCCTGCGGCGGCACCACCGCAGCACCTATTTTTGCCGTGAAGCAGCAGTGTGAGAACTGCTGTGTTTCGGTTTGAAGGGTGTAGTTAGGCAGAATTAGGCACTAACTAATGACTGACTAGGCAGACACTGGACAGGAGACATTCTAACTAAGTCCTCAGGAGTAGCAACGCATCCACATACTTACAACCTCAGATAGGACTTCTGTCCTAGTTGACGTTTGATGTGGGTGTCCATGGGCTGCAGTGACCACTTAACCTCAGGTGGCCTTCATGCTCGTTTGCTATTCCGTTTGAACTGAGAGACTTGACCTGAGAGAAATGTTCACGTAAGGAAAAAGCGTTAATAGTTCAAGAGCTGATGACGAATTTAAGGAACAGATTTTAGGTACGCTTAAATAATAAAAAAAAACATGTTTTATCAATGTGTGAAGGTTTCAGACCTTGAGTCAGGAAAAGCGCAGCATACCCAAAAAAAATAAATTAAAAAAATTTATTTTAGGCAAATTGAAATTTTTGGAACGAAGTCACTTTATACGACTTTTAGAGCAAACTGACAGAAATCGTCACGTAAGGATAAAGTGTTACATCCCCTCCAGGAGACCTTTCCTATTAAAAGAAAGAAAGAAATGAAGATAGAATGAAAGAAAGAAGACCGACCGACCGACATAGAAATCTACCTTCAACTAGTCTAACTATATTTTTTTTAATTTACTCGCTTTTACATTCAAAGAAGATATCATGGAACCTACATGCCTGAAAGTTCTTCATAATGTTCTCAAAGACATGTGAAGTTCGCCAATCCGCACTTGGCCAGCATGGTGGGCTAAACCTTCTAAACTCTGAACTGAACTACCCGTGCCCAGTTCTGGGACAATAATGGGTTGATGTTGAATTGAATGTCGATGTTGAATATTTTATAAAAATAAATATGTTTAAGTATCCAGAAAATGTTAAAATACTGTATAATTATATAATAGTATTTTAAGCACAAATGTTACTATAATAATAAGATATGTTTATTCATGAGGCTTGTGGAGAACTCAGTGACTAAAACATGTTTGGTTATAATTTTTTATTATAGTAAATTCGAACATATGTAGAATAGTATATTAATATTAAAAGGATCGGCCTAAACTAAAAACTTTCGAAAAATAAGTGAAAACGTGAGACAATGAAATAATAGTTTAATTATATTATTGTGAAATGTTTATAAATCGTGTACTTACGTAACATAATTAGTATCCTTTAATCGATTAACAAAAACTGTCACGGAGCCACGCCTGTACATCGAAGATATGTTAGAAAACTCAACTGATATCAACTAAGCCACCGTCAGGTCGTCAACCGTAAATGCTTAAGCTACCCGTGCTAAGCCGGGGCAGCTTGCTAGTGGTACATATATGTTATTCACCATACAAGTAAACCAGTTCCTATGCCTCGTATTTTTTTAAACTGGTTTATTTATAAAAAATAACCTTAGATTAATAAACATTGATGAGATATCGAACTTTATGAACAATGCCCGTAAAACCTTCGAACGGTTTGTAAATTATGTAGCTACAAATTATTTAAAACTATTTCAAAGTAACTATATCGCGATTAATAATCTTTATTTAAAACTTACCTTATGTTTAATTTATAATTCCTGTCGATAACTGACTTGTAATCTAGTAGATATTGTTTTATTTTATCTGTTTGTGTACGTGATATCGTAGCTTTGTTTGTAAACAATGAGGAATGGTGTCGCGACGCACGCGCAGCTCGCTTGTCAGAGTGCGTCAACTCGAGTGAGGCCCGAAGCAAGGCGACGAGCCGCTAGCCCGTTCCACGCCTCCACTATCGCTATGGAATTAAAATTACCTCACGACTGCGCTTTTAGGATTCACAAATTATTTTGAACGCTGTACACATGTGTATCGTTTCTTGTTGGTGCATAACTTGTTAATCCAATTGAGGATTAGATTTTTGTGATTATTTACGAGCATGAACTCTCGAGACAAATAAGACGCGACGCTCCGCGTATCTTGTGCTTATTACGCTTCAGTTGTTGTCAAGGTTATAAAAATATCTCGTGCTTTACCGTTATATCAGATATCGATTTACAAAATTCTCAAAACTTGTTCACAGCACAGCGAGCACTAATTGTCTTTGAAAACTTATTCGAAGCGATTTTCTTACTCTGTACGTTAATGTTATGTTACTAATACTTGTTTTTTTTTTTAAATTATATGTGGACGGTATAGGTAGCAAACGAGCATGCAGGCCACCTGAAGTTTAATAGTCACTGCAGCCCATGGACATCCATATTAAACAGGACTTGGGTCCTATTTGTGGTCGTCTCTTGTCCTGTATATTCTGTGTTATTTTGTATTTATTGCTTATCGATAAGACAAAAACGCATTATTTTTTTTTTGTTTTATTAATTTTCAGTGCCTATTAATTTATTAACAAGTATTATATATTTTGTATAAGTTTGTAAAACAAAATTTAAGTGTCTGTGATTAAATTAACTGATTATTTCTTAGCTTATGACTAAGTAAGACTAGACTTATTTGCAGAACTCTAAAGCCGAAAGTAGCATTTTACAAAATTGTGTGTCTGATGTTATGTCTGTGATGTTATTGAGCCATTCTCTCTCTAAGTTTCCTTAATGAAATAGCCTGTAATTAATGGGTTTGTAAAGATCTATAGATATAAATTACTGTACAATGAAATTTCATCACTTTGCCCTTGTTTTGTTTGTTAATGAGAAGGAAAAATTTGTAATTGTAATTTTAGTGCAGTTTCGTGATTTGCATGATATTTATGGTGTCAACGTTGAGAGTATTATAGTGGCAATCTAATTATGGTATGCCATAAGCTATTTATAAAAACGCTTTTAACACCGGCCTAAAATCGATCGGTCAATCGATATAATAATCAGTTAATGAGTTGATTATCGGATCGAATAAACTGAACGGACCGGTTTTTATATCGGTTAACGTTTCTGACATTTTACAGAATGACGAGACGGATCGGTCAATTGATCGAACGACGGATCTTTTAAAACGTCGCTTGATGGATTGGTCTAGTCAGAGATGTAATAAATAGACGGACTGGTTGACAGTACGGTCTGCGCAACAGTCAACCGATAGAAAGATGAATGAAGGAATCTATCAGAGGTTAGATAGGCGTTTGAGGATAAAAAAATCAAGTACGAATGAAATCAAAATAGCAGGAAATTTTAAGATAATGTTAAAATTATAATATATTAATCTTCAAATTTTAATACAAAATTGCTAAGTACAAAATTTCAATAACTGTAGAAAAATTATATCTAAATATAGGTTTGCTATAAAAATTTCATAGGAAATAGTTATTCGTACTTATAATTTTTTTTATATCTGAATTTATTTCGATTACAATTTTTGCAGTAATTATTGTAAAGAATAAAGGATTTAATTAACAAACTGAGAATATCAGTACGTAAACCTTAAAATTAAGTAAATCATAATATGAATACTTATGACTATAAATACGGACTTCAACATACCAAGCACTTTTATTTTATTAGGTAAGCTAACACTATATAAGCTATTAAGTTAACTATATTTGCTAATATCATGCAAAACCAATTTTTTTAGATAATTATCCTCGGTCGCAAAACACTGTACAATTTCAAAGTGGTCAAAATTCTCTTTTATTTCCAAATACACGTTATTATTAGGACACGCTTCATGAAGTAGATCATAATAATCTCTGGACTGTTTCCGAAAAGTTGGACTGTCATTTTGAGCAGCGAGTATGTAAAAACGGCTTTCGGAATCTCCTAGATGCGCGTAGTTACTGTACATTGGGGACAAAGAGACAGCATCGTATTTATGTATCTTGGTTGCGTCGTTGGCTGATATCTCACAGAATTTCAGGAGGTCATATATTCCCGAGATGAGGAAGACTCCTTTTACAAGCTTCATTGCGGGCCCTCCAAAGAGCTCGCTATTGCCGATGATATTGGCGACCAGGTGGGCACCGGCGCAGTGCCCAGCTAGGTATATGCCCCTGTAAATAATCTGAATTTTTATAAAAATTTGATTAAACGATTAAAATGTCGAGTGACGAACACCTAAATACTGCAAAGATTTTCGTGCTATGACGGAGGAAGCAAAGCGGCTTTCGATCGACAACTGTCCTTTCTACTGCTAAAAACGTACGTAGGTGTGTTTATTTTAGAGCGTTGCACGCTGTAAAATAATTATTATTGCTTATAGAAATATTTAATGCGAAATAAACATCATCAAATCACAACTTTTTTCGCCTAATATGCATTAGTACTATTATATTTTTTTGTTTATAAAGCTCATTCTAGACAGGAGGCGTTCCACCTTAGTTCTCAATAGAAGCAACGCATCCACGTACAACCTCTTACAGGGTTTCGATCCTATTTCAGGCAAGATGTGGAGCCCGTGAGCTGAAGTGATCACTTACTGTCAGGTGACCTGCTATGGCTAAGGCTGTCGTTTGCTACTTTGCTATACAAAAGGAGTAAAAAAGAGCAAAAGCAAATAAGGCTAGGCTAGGGTTATAATAAATCTTTTATATACGTCTATCTATGTCTGTATATGTTATAGGTTAGGAAATAAACCTTTTATTGGTTTTAAAATAAGACCGGGAGCGGAACGATGCCGAATTCCCCAATATCATCAATCTTACCTAGAGCCCTTTTCCTTAGCGTATCTCAGTACATAACATACAGCGTCTTCTACCTGCTCTACAATGTCCCATAAAGACACTTTTCGACGACAGTTGTAGCCAACTGTAATAATCTTGACACCAGCCCCGTGGAGTGAAAGTGCTGGAAACCGTGATATATCCTTTGACGTTTGCTTCCAATAATCACCGTGAATGTACACTAAAATCGGTGCACCTGAAACGACATCGCATGCAATAGGTACAAAAATACCAAATATATTCCAAAATATTTATAAGCTTCCAAAATCTTATGTTTTGAATACAAGAAGTAGCAGAGGTTGAACACTGAGATTTGAAGCATTCTACCTTCGTCCTAAGGAGTAACAACGCATCTGTTAGGACTTCAATCTAATATTACAGTTCATATTATGTGCATGTCAATATAACAGCACGTGGTCAGAAAACTCGTTGGCAACTGCTTTAATAAAAAATTAAATAAAAACTTAATACATTTAATACATCTCAATGCTCTAAATATTTGGATGAAATTGTTACATCTACAACAGATGACACTACGTGACATTGTTGACATGAGAGCACAGATAGCGTCACTAGGTTTTCTAAACTTGAAAGACTCCAAACGAAGCTCTGTCATATCACATTAAAAATTACATAATTAGCATTACAACTCAAATCATTTTACAATTTTGTCATGTGTAAGAGATTGCAAAGATAATACCTTGTTATCTTATTTTGAATTTGCCTTCCCTTGATCCACTAGCACAAGATATGCGGATGCTATGAAAAACAAAGTTAAACTGATATTGATAACAAAGTTATTATCAATCGAAATGTACATTTTTATTTTTCGATGTTGACAAAATAAGACGACTATTTATTTGATACGGGTATAATACCCTGTCATAGAAACTTAACACATGCCTACGCAGTCGCTTATTTTTAGGTATATGAGAGTATTTATTTATCATGGACTGTCTGCTTCTGATATTACCTTAATATTGAGATGTGTTATCTACAAAAATACCTTTGAGACTTTTACGATTCCGCATAATTATCGAGATTTAAAAACCAGATATCAAGATCCGATAAGGTTGTGTTTTGTTTCGGATAAATACATTGTTAACAATAGCGGATACAAAGAAACCTTATTTTTAAGGTAACGACTTGTACAGTTATAAGATACTAGATGACGCCAGCGACTTCGTCCGCGTTGTAACTAAACTTATATGAATTTATTTTACATGGAGGCATGCC
>DWKW01001318.1:0-12984 GCA_018250115.1 Doberes anticus | reverse complement strand
TGTGTGGATGCATTGCTACTCCTGAGGACTAAGTTGGAATGCCTCCCGTCTAGTGTTGTTTGCCCTAACTACACCCTTCAAACCGAAACACAGCAGTTCTTATACTGTTTTATGGCAGAAATAGGTGCTGCGGTGGTGCCGCCGCGGGCAAACCACCGAAATAAGACTCTACCACCATCAAATAATTTAATTTCAAATAATTTATTCATTGAGTAGTTTTTACTTTTGCAAACATATGTGTACAATCTTTTCAGTCCTTGCACCATTTAATCCAAGTTCTATTATCATGATGATTTTACACATTTGCATTATTTGCATTAGGCATACCTAAAGACATGATAATGAATACCCAGTTCCAGGTCAGATATGTACATATTCTCTTAATGGCATGATTACCATTGTACCATTCACATTAAAGATTTTAATTTTGGCACTGATTTGGTATAGAAATTTTATTGTTTAGTTTACTGAACATTTTTCTTAAAGAAATTGTCTAGAACTAAGAAGAATACAATTAGAAATAATTATTCTTACAGGATGTGTCGACTTGTGGGACCCAAAAGTAATTAGAAGTGCTGCTGGAGCTCACTTCAGACAACCAATACATAGTTCTGTTGACTGGGAAGATATCTCGAAGTTGTTGTCTAAAGATACATCCATATTTATAGCTGATAGTAATACTAGATATGATGATGTTGAAAGCATAGACAATGCTTATACAGAAAGTCGTATGCCAATGGTACCATACTATTCTATAGACTTTGCTCAGCTGAAGCATGTTACTTTGATTATAGGCGGGGAGACAGAAGGTATAAGTGCAGATAGTTACAGGTAATTAAAATTATTTTAATTTAAAGAAATCTTACGACAAGAGTAGTATTCGGAATAAAATGTCCAGAGTTAATAGTGCTAGCAGCATATCTACTAAGTTGCTGTTAATACCCAAGCATGCAGTTACTAGCAGTGGTAGCTTAAGCATTTGAATCCAGAGTGTGTGTGCAAGCTACCTTGCACCCAAAAATTATTTATTAGAAATTTGTTATCACTTCCTTTAACCTTGAAAAAAGTATTGTGAGGAGACCTGCATATCTAAGAATTCTCCAAAATATTCTCAAAAGCATGTAAAGTCCATCAACCCATGCTTAGTTAATATAACAGACTGAAGCCTAAACCCTCATTCCTGAAAACTGTCCCAGTGACCAGCAATCGGGCAGTACGAGGTTGATAATGATGAATCTTACATTCACTTGTCGCCTTATGTCAAGTGGTCTCACCATGGACATTTAAATCCAAGCACAAATAATATTAAATCCTTCTTGAGGGCAACCACCGAAGTCTTGCAATTACATAATACTAAGTTGTATTGCCAAATTAGGCAATAGCGTCAGTGAAGAATCTTAAAGATATATTTCAATGGTGGTAGTCTTATGTCGAAGACTCGCCTACGGCGGCACCACCGCTACGCCTATTTCTGCCGTAAAGCAGCAGTGTGAGAACCGCTGTGTTCCGGTTTGAAGGGTGTAGTTAGGCAGAAGGCACTGGACAGGAGGCATTCTAACTTAGGCCCCAGGAATAGCAACGCATCCACATACGACCTTAGAGAGGCGTTCCGTCCTAGTTGAGGTTTCAATGTCCATGGGCTGCAGTGACCACTTAACATCAGGTGGCCTGCATGCTCGTTTACTATTCAGTTTGAATAAAAAAAAATCAAGTGCTGGTGACTTATACGGCGCATTGGATAAAATGCCGGTTTGCCGCTCGAAGGGTATGTTTCCCAGTTATTCCGAAATTTAAATAATGTATTTATATTACTGTTCTCCGTCTGGGTGTTTGTGTTCTTGTTTCTGTGTCATTATATATTATTTTTATAGTTGTAAAAGTAGCTAATTGAGTAGGAAAAGAGCATACGGCCACCTGATGCTATGTGGTCTCTACAGCCCATGGACATCTGCATCCAACTTCAAATAGGTTTGAAGTCCTATTTAAGGTAGTATGTGGATGCGTTTGATCCTAAGGGTTAAGGTGGAATGCCTCCTGTCCAGTGTATTCAGTTTATTTGAAGGGGGTGACCTTCAAACCAAAACAATAGTGCTCACACAGCTGCTTTACGGCAGAAATAGGTGCAGGGGTGGTGCCGCCGCAGACGAGCCTTTGAACCAACATACATACTTGCCTAGGCATTGCATCTACATTTTATGTACCTATCTCAAAGAAATACTATTAATTATTATTATAATTATAGATTAGCAGAAAGCAGAAATGGGACAAGGCTAAATATACCACTGCAAAGAGGTGTCGACAGTTTGAACACGGGAATGGCAGCAGCAGTGATCGCTTTGGAAATTAGGAAGCAATACATACAGTACTGGACCAAACTGAAGTTAGAAAAAGAGGCCATATCTGCAGTATAGAGTTAGTTATATTAGCGTGTTATTTTTCGTCAGCCATAGACATCTGAATAGGGAATAATAAAAGTAAAGAAATATAATTTTGTATTATTTTGAATTCATTCCCTTCATAATGATTATTGCCTAAATGTTATGTGTTATATTTTTTAAATAATAGTTGAAGAATTCGGGTTCTAATGATTTTGAAGATGTGCCACCCCACATTTTTATGGCAGATTCAGTGCAATTTTACACGCCCGCATGTATCGAGCGCCAGCAAAACTGATTCTAATTTTACCACCGACAAAACATTTACGTTTTAAAACGTGATAGATGTTTGTTACTTCATATTGCTTGAAATTAAATATACTTTAAGTGAAATGAATGGAAAAGTTTCAAGAGAATGTTTGTTACTCAATCGCGCTGTAGCGAATGATTGGATTTTTTTTTATGAAATATACGTATGTCTGTAACTATATGCAAGGCAATTCTGGAATCCTGAAAAAAAAACATAGGTTTGAGCAGGATTGACCAATCAGATGGTAGTTACAGCTTAACCTCTTAGTACCCGGCATAGATTTGCTAGGACAAATGATATACATCGACAACGACAATGCTGCTGCCGTAAGTGTATCTTATATAGCGCAGTCACTGATTCCATTAGGATGCATATTATATTACTTAAAAGGCTGTCTTAAATCCCGTCATTCACTAGGCAACCGTTGTATAGAGGGATGCAGAAGACTTTTCTGTTATATCCATAATTTTATGCTTTAAAAAATGAACAAAACAATTGGAGCTGAATCAAATGCACGGAAAACATCACGAGCAAAAAAGGTACTTAGTTTAAAGAATACGATCATGCGAAAGAGTACAACAGGTGGCCTGCATGCTAGTTTGCTACTCCGTTTGAATAACAAAAAAAACATTTCAAGGTACATACGTACGAAGGGTGGTTTAGCGTTTGTTATAGCGTCTATTTCCATAGTATAATAGTAAAATATAAAATCGTTGTACAAATATCTCATTCCTGAATTCTCATATAGGTAAGTACTTAATATTTTCAGCCCTCTGACTGCTGTTGCAACTTTGACCCACATTTTCACATTAAAATGCCTCTCATGAAAGGCAATTGGAACAAACAATTACGCGGGAATTTTTCAATAGGTTTACCTCGAATACTTTCGTATAGAGTAGTTCGAATGCGAGATTTTAGGACAAGGTCTTTTGGTCGCTTTGCGATGGAAAATTTTTCGTTAGAGGTCAGGATCGTTAGTATAGGTATAGTGAGAATTCAAAATTCAGAAAAGATAGAAGACATTTCTTTTACCTTTAATAAACCGATCTACTGGAGCAAGATGTTGAGCTCGAAAAATAGGTATGTGTATGCAAGGCCATTTCGGATTGATGGTGGTAGTTTCGTCGAAAGCTGACCGGCGGCGGTGGTGCAGCCACAACTATTTCTGGCGAAAAGTAGCAGTATGAGCATAACTGTTTTTCGCTTTAAAAGTTGTGGTTAGGCAGAATACACTGGAGAGACGGCATTTCAACTTTGTTGCCAGGAGTCGTCATATATCCACGTACGTCTTCAAATAAGATTTCTGTCTTTCTGCCCTGGCGAAAGGGCAAGTGATTAAAATGCTGAAAAAAAACAATCACGACTGAAGACTTAAGTCTGTCCCAAGGATCTACATCCTTACCCACTGAGATTAATCACAATACATGGCTTTTCTTTTTTGTCTCATTCACGGCCTTACGTCTCTGAGTGTCTGCCCTACGTAAAGGCACTATATTACATATATACCTATGTATGTAGTTAGCAAAGCCTCACCTTTTTGCTCTCTCTGTCATCGGCGTTGACTGCACATTTCGATTGTATATGTTCCATTCCAAAAGCGCTTACGGTTTAATTTCATAATAGTTCGCTTCAACGTAGATATTTCTAATTTGGCTATAGCTCCAATCTTTGACAACATTCGATGGGAGGATTGCACTATTGCCTAAACTGCTACAAATTGAATTAAAAGAAAATATTGGATAAAGAAATGATTGCAACTTCGTAATAAAATATCGTACATCAATTATAATTTACATTCAAAATGGGTCTTTTTTTAATGTTTAATTTTCAGATGAGACATAACACACGTTTAGGCCGATACATAGGTACTAAAATTACGTGTGCTTGTAAGCGTGTCATCATTATTTCATAATGTAATAACTGGCTTTGTTCCAATCATGAAACGTTATAGTTTTTGAAAAAATATGTATACTAATAACTCTTCACACTCACAGCCCCACAGTAGGTTTTAACCTGTGTCGTGGGAGCCATGGACACACACAGAAACATGTGTGCTTGTTTCTCCCACACCAGGTAAAGAAATCTGAATTCATCATTCAAACTTTTGCCCCGCTGGGAATCGAACCCAGGACCCTCCAAACGGCAGTCCGCACGTTGACCACGGCGCCATACGGGTCGTCCAAATGATAAGAAAAAGCGAAAATAATAACCTTTATTGAGTGTTGTTATTTAGAATATGAAATCCAAGACTCGCCCGCAGCGTTACGTTTGGAATAACAATTTATTAAAAGATTTTCCTAAGTAGGTACGTAAGCAAACAAATTTTGTACAATATTTTGTAGGCATACTTACCTACTGTTTTGCTTACCCATTTCACCAAAAAAGAGCTCCATTATTTTTCATTAGCTTATTGCGGTGGCTATTAGGTACCTGAAAGGAATGCGAAGAGTTTCACGTGTCCTTTTGATTTGAATAGACATTCAGTGTTCAAGCGGTGTACAAGTCGCAAGCGAGCGGGAAGCAGAGAGTTTATGTCGAAAGAAGCATCATAGGCACAGTGCAAGGGTACCACTAATGCTTCTTCGGAAATCTCTCGGAAAAGTTACGCCCACGCCAGGAACCTTTTACAGAATTCGCAGCATGACAAAACAAAATGTTAATGGTCCCTAATTTTTTAACACAGCCATAGAGAAACGGCAATTGCGTCGAGAGACACTTGAAAAACACGGCTATTTCTTTAATATATCTACGTGGGTATAATGGTAGGTATTATATGTGGCTAATACTAAAAGTTTATCGTTATTCTCGGCACATTTGGTGCAACATTGTTATTTAGCACTAGGATTTACAAAACTATTTGAAATTGACTTAATACCTAATAAAATAGAGAAAGGGTCACGACACAGTTAAATGGTATGCCTACTTAAATCTTTTGCCAAGAATCTAGGCTGCCAGTTGAACTTTAGGTAAGTACCATAGTTTGCTTTATGATTTGGCTGGCTACAGCAATTGGCATAAAGTGGTAAATGCTGACGTCAGTAATTACAGACTCCGTAGGCTGTTGGGCGCTAGGTTGCAATTAGATCAATGCCGTCTTTTCAAGCTTGTTCTTGAATGAATCTCTTGAGTTAATTGAACAATCAGAATCGACAAATTCCAATTATCTCTCAATTAATTCGATATGTAGTTAAACTACTTCTAGTTCTATTCTTTTTTTAAATTTTAACTTTAAATAGACCTGTAGATACCTAGATAGTAGGTAATAGATTGTTAAATAGTGGATGTATTTTTATCATGGTAAAGAAATAATTTCGAATATACATTTTGTTAGGAAGGCGGTAACGTAGACTTTTAGACATAGATTTAGATACCGTAAATATCTAACTAGCTGAAATTCAAATACAATTGAACGTTTTCTCAAGACAATACGAGAAAATGTAGCCATTTTTACAAAACTATGCACGTGGCGTATAGCTATCGGAGGGAAGGAATTAGGGGATTTTTCAAAGGAGAATTCGTAGTACCTAGTTAAGGATGTTCAATGTGGGAAGGAGGCGTTGTCGGTCAATACTGTAGGTGGTGCGGAGCGGGCGCGGAGCGCAGGCGCGCCCCCGGCCCCCGCGGCTGCCGGCCCACTCTCGCAACTCGCGAGTCAGCCGCCGTGCGCTGTGATCGCGCGCGACGTAGCTTTTTAAGCTGCCCGAGCCATGTGTGATGTTTTCATCACAGAACAGATCTGTCAGTTAGATTTCGAGTTCCATATTTTGTAAGATGAATGAGTAGCAGAGTCGAACACCACCTTACGAGCGAGGACGTTATCCCGATACCCTGTGAGGACAGCTTTCGCCGAGTGTCTAGTTTTTCTCGTAAGCTAGTGGCCGTTGACACTGCAGCGTGCGGGTCCCGCAGTGCGCGAGTGTGTGGTTAATTGGCAACGTACGGACGAAGAAGTCAGCTGAGTCGCGTAAACATTGTCCTTAACAAATTAAAGAAAGAGCGTCGGCTATGGCTCCCGCGTAAAAAATCCCGACCTAGACCGTTGAGCAGCAGTAGTACACCAACATGCGGCGATTAATAATTCTGCTGTTGCTAACAGGTAATAAAAGTTGTTTTGCTTGTTTATCAATAATTGCTTATTTGATTTATTTTTAATGGTTTTAGGCCCTTCTGGTATCCTTCTGCTAGCCCATTACCTTTAAGTGGATCGTCTTACTTTCCGCGTCTGTTGGCTTCATCAGAATCACTAGTAGTAGTAATTAGATATAATATTTTGCTATTTAGGTTAAACTATCAAAGGTCAGCTTATCTAGACAGTTATAATGTGTTCTACTAAATATTGATTTTAAATTAAATGTAGGAATTTGTTATTGTATTTAACTATAGTACGTATTAGAACATACGGAAAATTTAAGAAGTTACTTTGGCTGAGGTTTGTATATGTTCAAATTCGCCGAAACTACGGGAGCCCCGAAGTGTTCCACCGATACGATTATCAAACATGATCTGCAGAGAATCACATATCAGTATTTCAAATTGAACTGGGTATTTCCTATTATGATAAATAACTCTTACTAAGAATACGGTTAATAGAAGTTAAGCAAATGTAAGTTATATTGAACATCCTAAACTGCTTGCTTAACACTTTGGAGACAAGCAAGGCAAGCAATGAAAAGCACATGAATTAATAATAGCGATAAACATTCAACAGACTATTATCATATTCAAATTGCCGGTCAGTTGTAATATAGGGTATTTTTCATACCTTATTTTCAAAATATACGTTTTGTGATATTTTTATTTCTAATTTCTTCAATTCCGTCTGTACCTTACCTTATAAATCATATTTTGTCGAAGAAATCAAGAATTTTAAATACGGTTATGTAACGCATTAACTTAAACATTACTGAGTACTTCTGGCGTCACTGTTATTTTTAAGCTAAATAAAGAAATCGCTAAAAAAGCGTAAATTAAAAAAAATATGGCAAAATTAATGCCGTCATAAGCCTCTATTAATCATTGCTAAGTATAAACGTACTTAGTAGAAATAATCGTTATGGAACCCCTCGTTTTGTATTGCAAAAGGAACGAGTAGGATGTTAAAAAATTATAGCAATATTTTGTTCCTCAAGTACACTTTAAAAGACGTATTAAAGATAAATCATTACTAATACCTTATATATCACCTCTCTGTTTTTTGCAACATTTTTCTTATAAACATTCGAGCCCTTTTATTAGAAAGAGTGTACCTAAACGTTTTTGAGAAAAAAGCTGTAATTTGTCGATCATAGAGTCGACATACTTTAAAGACAATTGGTATTGTAAAGTATGTATGTGCAAAAATATGATTGAAATGATTATTTGATAATAACACTCTATCTAAAATACTTCTGACGTGTATACGAGGCATGATTTTGAAGTTTTGTCGTTTGAGGAAAAAACAAAGACATGAAAAACTGTCAGACATCGCGAGGCTTCCCAACAACGAAAAGTTCCCAAAAAAAACGGTTTCATTTGAAACCATCATGATATCACTGTTTTAATTAATCGGCTATAATAAAGGTCTTTATGCTTGTAATGCAATTTTAAGTAAAACTAATGCAAAAGGTATTTCATCGTCATATAAAAGAAGTTCGTCTTTATTTTATTTAGGCTTTAATAGAATTCGTTATATCTATTATTATTTGTGTATTGATCTCTTAAATATAGCAATTTCGTGACTACGGTTAAGATAATACTACCGTCGGATTCTTGTTTCCAACGACAGGTGTTCAATGCAGGTAGATCGTTGAGAACGTCTGGCTGGGCAGCTTTTGTTGAAAAGAACCTCAATCCCTTTTACAAAGCTCATGCAAATTATTATTACTCTTTTAAATGAACTTCTTGCTTTTGAAACGACTTCATACTGACTTATATTATATTTGTTTTAGCACGTATTGGTAATTGAAAAAATAAGTTCTTCAACATAAAAATAATTTTGTTTACGTGTAATACATTGTTGTACAATTGTCTTACTTTGAACCTTTGCCGTTCAGATTCAGGTTACACATTAGGTACCTTATATTATAAAACATCAAGTTTACTGTATTAGCAGTACCTAATTAAATTGTTTTCGTAGTTTATTAAACTACGTACGTAGTTCAATAGGTTCTTTTATGTTTCATGGATTTATAAAAATAGATGGATTCTTTTACCTTTAATTTCAAAGAAAGGATTTGTAATTTTAATTTTGAACTTGAGATAACTTTCAATACAAATATTTCTTTATTTCCAATTTATTTTTTACAGTTCTCACCAAAACTTTTATCCTCAAGTGATCGGCGGCGAATCTCTGCTTCTTACAGTTTTGATAAGTTGCTAACTTCCCGTGAAAATGCAAAAAGTTACAAAAGAATAATTTTTCTTTTCTGGCACTCTCATCAATTTTCTCTTAGCAAAAATCTACATTCATTGTAAAAGTTCCAAATGTCCGACAAAAAATTACAATAATGTTAATTCCTTTTCATTCCATAAATGTTAACGGGCGTACCGTAATTATTAAGATAAAATAGGTTTTTGCTAGTCAATTATTGCTAGAAATAGGTACATGTACATACAAATATATCTATAATGTTGGAGCAGCTTAAATCAAATTGGCGCAAAACATCTCCACACCGGTTTTACATGTGCATTAGGGTGAGATTCGTCTCAAAGTACAACTGTTTTTTTTCTACATTCATGGCGGATGTTATACGCACCTGGTCTCTACACAAACTTTTTCATGCTAGCATTGGTAGACAAGTCACAGAATTATTTTTAGTCAGAGATATTTTTTGTAAAGGCAAAAAAGTGCATCTGTTATGTAGAGGTGGGAGACGATTGGTAAATTATAAATTTAAACCATTCTGTTTGGTTTAAAATTATTGTTTCTATCAAAAATGTCTTCATTGAGAGTTAGAACAATGACAGTGCCTAATGTTAAGCCATTCTTATTTAGAATCTTTACACAAGAACAGCTCATAAGTTGTCCCGTAGCTTAGGCCATGAGCGCCCAGGGAAAGAGTTGATATTTGTGTAACCTTATGTGCCAAATTTATTAATGTACCCATGTCTCTATGGGCTTATGAGCAAGTGCTCGCGTGCTTATAGTTTGCTCCCTTGGCAGCGGCCCTTGCGGCCAGCCCCTAGCAATAGCGTTGCTCATGAGCACCATTGTCACGATCCCGAGCATTATTTTAATCTGGATCGGCAACGTTAAGATAACGGCAACAGTCTATTTTGTTGCCTTGTTCGATAGCATTTAGTCAACTGTAGTATCAACGTTAAATGGAGATTATGTTTTTAGTATTGTAAGTATTTGAGTCAAAATAATCGCCTCATAGTGTTATCCAAATTCTAAATTGTAATTTATGACTTATCAACAAATAGTGACAACTTATCTCTTTGCACCCAACACATTTAAGAGAAAATCGCATAAATTCACTACATCACAAAAACACCACAATGCAGGCCATTAATCGATCTAGATGCCAGCGGCACAATAAAAGCGTTTAAGCTCTGTGTCCCGCCGCCTCGTTACAGTCCCATCGCCTGGTTGTGGTCGCTCCCACACTGACGAATGCCGTTTGTTTAAAGTGAGCACCGAGTACAAGTCTTTGTCTCATATATTTGCATTTTCTCTTAAAGTGATATAAATTGAAATAAATTTATATCGCTTAATACTCGCTTAATATATTAATAAAATAATATAATTAAATATACTGTTTTATCATAAGCGTTAGGCCATTAGTCGAGCCTATACCTTTTTATATACATATATGTTCTATAATATGTTTAAAGGTTTAAACCTGTACCGAATGTACCGGCTTCGAAAGAAGTATTAATTATTTATCGACTAAAAATAGCGCATCTACGTTCAGAGAATTTTGAATATCAGACTTCATTCAAAGTACTTAATTGTCATATTTGACATTGTTTGTTCAGATAAGCTCGTAAGAATTGATGGAATCTGTAGACGACAGATTGAGTTTATTTTGGGGTGCTGACAGCGACGCTCACAACGGGAAGGCACCGATAAGTGGGTTTGGCGCCGGCTTTCATCTGCTCGTACGAGTGTTTACGATCGCCCTGCGCCTGCACATCGAAGTGTTACAGTGCAAGGGTCGCGGTTGCGATTGGCATTTTACGATTACAGATATCGAAAATTATTTCAGGCTGCGATTCACAAGGTGAAATTTATATTTTGACCAAACTATCGTACTGTCATTTTTAATGTAAGAATGTGATGAGACATAACAATACATAATTAATAATATTTAATGGTTAAATATCTTAAATAGCATATAGTAAATTTGTTGTAACAATTGCAAAAGATTTCCTACTGAAATTAATCTTATCCAATTTTACTCCGTGTAGGCAAAGCAATTCGAATCATTCGCGTCACTTACATTTTACACAGGTTTACTCATTTCTTTCTTACGACCAGGAATATTCCGGGAAGAGTGGGACTTGTTATGTTTTTCATACGTAAGAATTACATTTCCGGGTAATATTTTTCAAGTCGCACTAATTCGAATATAAGGGATGTTTTTTTGTAGGAGTAGCAAAGAAGCATGCAGATCACCTGATCTTAATTGGTCACTGTAGCCCATGGGTTCTAACCACTGTATCTGCATGGATATTAACCTCAAATAGGACCGAAGTCTGTTGGGGTTGTAAGTGGATGCATTGCTACTCCTGTAGGCTGAGTTGAAAAGCCTTCTGACCAATATTGGACCACACCTTTCAAACCGAAGCACAATAGTTCGATAACTGCTACATCACGGCAGATATCACTGCAACGGTGGCGCCGCTGCTATCGAATCTTCTATTTTAGGATCGGTCGATTAGGTCGAGGACATTATAGGAATTTTTCATTAAAACTGTAGCCTTAAGATTATGAAAAGGAATAAGTATATATATATTTAGCTTCACTGAAAGCTAATTCCAGGAAGAAGAATGCTTTTTGAATAACTACAGCGTATTACAATCTGGCTAGAGCGAACAAAAGCGGAAGAAAAATTTATTAGTAGGTATGTTATGCTGATTACGATTATTGTTCATGATTAACCTTATTATTCAGTTTTACCACAGTTCAACAAAGTAATGTAGGAATGTAACATAATAATTTTGTTTATTTTCACTTAAGTTATTATAACATATTGTAAGATAAAAATACAGATATCTTTTTTTGGTTGTTTAATTTCAATCTAATTCGTATAATAATATTAATATTATTTATTTGTCAACATGTGTTAGTAGGTACTTATGCAGTTACAGGGTGCTTAATAGGATTTACGCAGTTCAAATTTTCAGGACATGCATGCAGCCTTCATCAAACTATCAACACCAATAGTTGTTATTTCTTGTAGGAATTGTTTAGCGATAGGTAGCTGCAACATGTAAATGTATCTTGCTACTTTAGTTCTTTAGCTATAGGTCCACCCAGTAACTTGGACGCTTCTGCGAATTGCGTCATTTAAAAACCTCTCACGTAGAGGAAGCTCGAGGATTACATAGCTCTCCATAGTTCGCTGATTTATTGGAAGCTGGAACGAAGGGGGAAAATATTTCTTGTTACCCGCATACTTTATTAAAATCTTAACAGGTATTGTTCCATAGTCACAATAAATTTTACTCATTGAGAGCAATACGATCAATTTAACTGGCAAACTTTATTATGCGACCATGACTATTCGATGTCGGTTGTTGCCTTCGGGGACGTACAGCTTATTGAGAAGTTAATTGCTTTTCAGCTCTACAGTGACTGCTTAATTGCAAAGGATCCACGTTTTTAAACCATTCTTATAACGTAAATGGGTATATTCATGCGTAAGTGGAACAGCTTCTCGACAACAATGTGAAGTCTAAAAATGGAACTTAAGTAAGATAAACAAAAAGGGAGGAAAGTAGTTAAGAACAAAAGACTGCGTAGCACATAATTATCGACCTTGACAAGTTTAGGGGAGCCTGCAAAAGTCGGCACGTGCGTCAAGTAAAACGATAATGATATAGTGGCTAGAGGGGAGCTTATAATCAACTGAATAACTAATTCAGACCATTACACTTTACTCCGGGGCTGTGGGCCTTTTGGAAGCACCCTCCGTTCTATTGTTCTTACATAAAAGGCAGGGGTCATTTCAAGTGTTTTCGTAAAAGTTATCAGCGAAATAATTCCATAACTCCATTTTAAGACTACGTTTTGTCACACCATACTGAGTAATCCTTACTGATCAAGCGGAGAAACAGGTAGCCGTTAATTAAGAACAGATCAATTTCACCATT
>DWKW01001317.1:0-12985 GCA_018250115.1 Doberes anticus | reverse complement strand
AGCCCATGGATACACATCCACATTAAACCACAACCAGGACGGAAGTCATATCTGAGGTTGTATGTGGATGCTCCGCTACTCCTGAGGACTAAGTTAGAATGCCCTGTCTAGCATCTTCTACCTAACTACACCCTTCGAACCGAAAGGTGCTCACTACTGCTTTACGGCAGATATAGGAGGTGCCGCTACGATAACATTACCACCATCGCTTATCTCCCTCTGTCTATTTATCGCCTGCGGTAGCACCACTGCTGCACCTATCTCTGGCGTAGCAGCAGTTCTCGTACTATTATGTTTCGGTTTGAAGAAGAAGAAGAAGAAGAAGAAGAAGAACTGGACGAGAGTTCCAACTTAGTCCGCAATAGTAGCAATACAATACAAATACAATTAAGACTTAGGGCCTCTATTAGGTTAGGCGTGGAAATCCATCGGCTTATCTGTAGCGGTAACTTGTTTGCCGCTCGTTTCATATTAAAGAAAACAATAATCAGAAGTGAGACATTCATCGGTTGTTGACGACGAGGATCATCATCAGTGCTTTATTGTCCACTTATAGGCAATGCTCTCCTTTTCTAGTCTTTAACTTTCGTGCATGCAGGTTTTCTCACGATGCTTTTCTTTACCGAAAAGCAAACTAAATTTCGTTTTATACCACTAATAAAGATTCGTATCCTAGATGCCTAGGCTATCATTGTGTACTACCTTACTATATCTCATTGTATTGGTGTATAACCAAGACAATCAAAGTAAAATAAGTATTTATAAGTACTTAATAGATCACACAGATCTTTTATCTGTCTGTTTGTAAGTTTGTTCAACAATCAGACAAAAGCTGCTTAATAGATTTTAATGTGACTTTCACAGTTCAAAAGTATATGTAAAACTGCGATAAGTTTAAACAATATTTGTACAACAGGCCTTACTTGTAAAGCTTAGATGGAATTAATTCGTTCAATTGAAAAAGATTTAAACTTCGCGATTTATATGAAGACGTAGAAGCATTTCTTTCAATAACTAAGAATACGAAGATTCGTCTCTCATATATTTTGCGAATTCCCAATCGCTATCTACTTCCGCAGTGGATAGCAGAATTTCCGAGCGTATTTCAGCTAAATCGGCCCATTATGAGTTATGTCGGGCGCGGACACAAATGAAAGGACACGCGGATAAATGTGTAGCTACCGAGCTCGTATTTATATGGATATTTGTATTGGTGAGGTTCTATCACGTAAACCTATTGCGTCAGAAGCTTCCCAAAGGGGGGTTAGTGGAAATAATACGCTGTACAATATAACTTTTGTGTGTATCGAATGAATTACTATTATATAGATATATTTATAAATATACAGGTATGAGTGTTTGTAGTAATGAAAGCCTAGTAATTAAGAATCTCGACCGCTGGCTCCGGTGGATCGGTCTTCTCGGTTATACATAATAATATATCAGAATTTATTTGAAGAAACTTCGCCCATCTTATAAATCGTGTAAAAGCAACTCTTACAATAAGTTAAGAATATGATATCATATATTCTACTAATACTCCGAATATATAGTTGTGCAGTAAGTTGCAAAATTTCCTATCGTATATCAGCCAAATCGGTCCATTTTGAGCGGACCCAGAGATGAACAACGGGACGAAAATGTTTCATTGTATGAAACTATATAGAATGCAATTTTTTCTATTATATTTAGATATAGAGATTATATTTAGAAATCATATCATAATAGATTTTCGCCCGCGATGCCGCACATGGGGGATTAAACCTTTTTTTAATCGTATTATATTGTTTGTATAGACTGTTAAAACTTATTATATCAAAAACAAAAAAAACTATAATATCATTTATATATAATATGTAAGACTGTCAACAACAAAGTTATTTTATTCTATTCATTATTCATTCATTATTTTAGGCACGGCGCATACAACAGATGTAAAGTAGTCTTAAATTCTAAGCGTTTCACCGGTCAACCATCGTATTTTAGTTTCATTATAAGTGTTTTTTAATAACGTTATATTAAAACAATTTTCGTACTACTGAAAAGTTCCAAGTGTGTTCAAAATGTAAAAAAATAACAATTACTAAATTCATTTATACTACTTTTTCGCCGCTATCGAAATCTCCGGAAATATTTGTCTATAAAAGCTAGTATTCTGTCAAAAGGTACTTCACTGTATTGAGAGGAGGGACATACTTAAAGAGTTGGGAGCATGTTTAAGTGCAAGATTATCGACTTTGGCGCCGGTAAATCCCTGCCGCGTGATGTAGAGACCACTCATGCTCGTCTTAACTCTCCACAGAAATATAGACGACATCCTTTAAATTTCCGTTGGAACTTTCTTAAAATGAGATTGCGAATAATTGCTATATTAAATCTACATTTAAATCCAAGAGTACTTACATACTTGTTTCCTGAAAAGCAGATTTGTGATCTTATCTGTAATATTAACGTAATATTGCAGCTTCACCATATGGACTATACAGTCCAAAGACATTAAAGACGTTATTTGAAAAAAAAAACATAGTCACAATATTTATAAATGCTCTTTTAAAAAACACTGAATTCTGAATTCTGGAGGTAATCCATATTGTACCTACCCACTTTTATATAATGTTAATCGTTGTTATTGTAACGCATGTACGTGAATATGTTGAACTAAAAATATTTTACAAATCTGTAAAATATTCTGGCGTTCAAAAGCTTGCCAAAGTAAATCTAATTTTATGATAGTCCTACATTCGTTACAGTTTTAAATCTGTTCTTTATCAAAGTGTACAGAGTATCTATCTCGGAGATTTATCTATAAATTGCTTGAAAACCTTTACAAAGCGTTGTCTATATTGATTGACTTGCTAGCAAATCCGGTGTTTGTAGAAACCTACTCGTCTTATTCCGTATTGCTAAGACATGTTTTATTTACTGTACCTAAGAAGAAAAGGTTTCGAACTAAGATAATCTTCAGACGTTGAAAGCGAAGCACCCTTGGTCTTTGTATTTCTGTACGAAAGGATTTTTATCGAAAATAATATTCATTTGTTGTTAAGGATAAAATAAAGTACTAAACTACCTATATTTATGTATGCTTTACCGAACGAATGAAAGATTTATCCAGTCAGTTATGCCCGACAATCGGCGATACCTGTAATATTTAAATTGGTCCCAAGATTCTCAATTAACATTAGCAATTCTAAAAAAAAAAAATTTACCCATGCAAAAAAAGTAGGGTAAAAATTGCGAACACAATCTGTTCGTACTCGTCACGAAGTGGCCTTTGATTGGGTCCTTTGACACTTTCTGGCTGTATTACTGGATATTGTATGTTTTCGATTTGGTTCGTTATAACTAAGAGTGGTTCCAGGTGTCAATGAAAGCAGTTTCATTGTTTACCTTACGTATAAACATGATCGAGGAATAACTTTCAACGAAGCGTACATATTACTGTTCCTTATTTTATTAATTCATTCATGTTTTTAAATATTTACATTATCTTTATCGGTAAATTGCAATCAGATACATCAAAAACGTTTCTACGAGTTGTTAATTACCTAAATCAATACGAAAAAGTTGCGTTACTTCTCACGAGAAATTAAGAGATCTCTACGGCCCATGAAAGTTCACATCCAACCCCAAATATGACCGAAGTTGTCGTATTCCGCATGCGTTGATGCTTATTAGGTCTGAGATGAAATGCCACATGAGGTGTAATTATTAAATTGCCAACAAGACCGTACGACCCGTAGCGTAGCAATATGGCGCTGGTCGTTTACGCACAGAATGTTTTAGTACTTTTTTAATAAAAAATACTATCATGAACATCCACTAAGGAGATTTTTTAAGTTATTGTCTGTTTCTATATTTGTATACCAATTACACAAAACTCGATTGTTTCGCTGTCGTATACTCGAAATTTAATAAAAAAACTGTTATTTTTTCACTCATATTCGCGACTCGCGTCTTGTTTATAACTAATCACTCCCTTCAAACCAAAATACAGCAGTTCTCACACTGCTGCTTTACGGCAGAAATACGTGCTAAGGTGCTGCCGCCGCAGGCGAGCCTTCGACATAAGACTCTACCACCATCAAATCACCATAATAGATTATATATAATACCTTAATAAACGTGTTAAATGTGGTTTTATAAATTTCATAATGTAATGAAAATGTCAAAGCGCTATTTAAGATTAAGTACTAGATTTTCGCTCGCAACGTTGTCGCCGCATTTCAATGAAAAAAAAAAAACAACAAAACATTTTAATTGACCTCTCGAGTATATGACGACATCATAATGTCCCCGACAGCAGAACAGTGGAGGGTTGATAATAAATTGTGTTCTACGAAATTTTCTTATCATGTAAAATGGACAACTTTTCCTAAATATCCTGATCGTATTTTTGTTATAGGTAGCAGCTTTAAGCCCAACATATTTATACATATGGGCCTCTTCTTTGTCGTGATACTCTTGCCGAAGGGGTCGTGGTCATCAACACTGTTTGGAGCAATGTTATTTTCCTCAAACGCTTTCGTCACTTCCCGCCGTCTGAGACAAGCCTATACGAGGGCCTACATTCATGCATGGGACGAACCACTGCAGACTTGATTTTATCGGTCCATCGCGTGGGCTTTCCGCGCGGTCTGCCGCGTTCTACCTTGATCTGCACGACAAGCCGCTCTATGGAGGTAGTTAATACTCGATGTTTGATATCTGTTCGTAAACTGTGGCTATTGTAAATTACTATATAGAAATACACGGTTTCAAATTCACAAAATCACAATTTTACGAATTTCATCAAACTCCAAATACCATATTTAAAAACTCAATAGCATTTTTTATCTCCCGTATACCATCATCTGTAGAAAGAACAATATAAGTAACGAAAGAATGAATAATTTAATTTTCTGTGTGTCTTTCTTTGCGTATTGATATTAACGGTTTGCTTTAATGCCACTCTGGAATATAATAAAATTCACGTTGTATTAAATTAAAGAAGTAGTCAACCGAACTACAGTAGTGGTCGCACTTCTACTTTACGACACAAAGAAGTGCTGCTGCGGTAGCACCACAGGCGAGCCTTGGTTCTACCACCGTCCGTCATTAAATATGTTTTCATCCGTTCTTCAACCTTTAGATTACAATTTTGACATTGACCTTATTTAGTTGACATTACTATGGCGTGTCAATTGCGCTCTTCATTTTGATTAAAAATATGTTCCTAAATTTATCAAACCTAACTCTATAACTTATAAGCAACCTTTAGATTACAATCTTGACATTAATCTTCATTTTGATTAAAAATATCTTCGTAAATTTATCAAACCTAACTCTCTAACTTATAATCAAAATATGTGAGATATGTGAAATATGTGTAATTAGAAATGTATCCATTATCTTGCAATGACATGTTTTTCAAATATAAAGTGTTTGGTTTTTATTTAAATTCGAAACTATTATTTATAATCGGATAAAAAGTACATACTCTCAATGAACGTCATCAGTTTTCACAGTGTGTATATTTTTTGGTACATCGACTTTGGTTTCACTTTTAGACTTGGGTATGGTTGACAGTTAGAAAAGCCTCTATCTATTATCTCTCTCAATTACATACTTAAACGGAATATCTCAAATCACTTGAGCTAATATTTACATTCGTTTTCAATTGTATGTTGCTATAAGAGGGCTTCGTTTTTAAATAAAGAGCTAAAGAGAAGTACAATATAAATATTAATGACTCAAATTTGTCATAAAACAAAGCGAGACTCTCAAGCTGGAAGTTTTACTCCAACGAATTATATGTCGAATAATGAATGAACACTTGTAATGAACCCGTGAGCTCTCACTCTATCTGATTGTGTTGTAGTGAGAGCCTACACTTTCCTCGAGTGCCAGGAATTGTGGTAAATATCCTGGTGAGCTTTACTTTAAAGTAATGTCAAAACATTTAACGTCGTTTAATTTTGTTTTTACTTATTAAACCGGTTCGGTCCAGGAACGTCTAGGAACTATCAAAAGTGTCTTCTGATTTGGATGAAACTTAGCGATCACGATCCTTAGTGCGTAGGCGTTATATTAAAGTATTTGCAGGTAGATCTCGACAATACTAAAATGATAAATAAACGATGGTTCACATTCACAACTCCACACTGGGATTCTATGTGTCTGGAGTGCCATGGACTAACACGGAAATATGAATACAAATAATAATATAATCATTTATTCAAAAAGCCAGACCAGGAACTCAGCCTAAATTCGTCATTAAAATTTCTGCCCCCCTGGAAATTGAACCCAAGACAAGCAACCGGCATGTTGACCACTGTGGCATATGGGTCGTTAAATAAATATAACTCAAATAGATCTCTCATTTAGACAATAAGAGCTAAATTGTCCTCAGTCGTTAGCCAAAGGAACTCGCCTTATTCCGAGATAGATTCGGATTGATTAGTAAATTGACTAGCTGGGTACTAAATAGCATAGAACTACGTATTGCGTCACCCGATATTCTTGTTGCATGACGGGCAATTGTTACAATGGATATGCGTACATCAAACTAATGATATCAATTTGCTACTAAGATTTTGTACTATTCCGTAATCATCATTAATCTATTATAATCCTAACCTATTATTTTATTAGAGATGTAAGGGCAAAAGTCAAAAGTCCACAAAGTAGAGATTCTCAACCAATAGCCTAAGCTTACTAGCAACACCAATTCTGAACTTATCAATAAACGTTGATGAAGACGGAAGCGTTTTGTTAGAAAGTTTCATATCGTGAAAACTCTTTAGAAGCTAGTAAAATACATTTTCTTAAAATTGATACAAAAATCGACCGTTCCATAATATCTGCACCCATGCATAATAGTTCAAACAAAAGTTCAAAGTGAAGTTGAACTGTTATCCTACGGGAACATATTACCAAAGGGTTAAAAGTGTGTGTTAAACCAGGACAATTTGTAATCACTGTATTGTTATTCAAGTTATAACTATGTTCAAACGATACCTTGTTAGCCACAAGTAATTGTGACGTTGGGTTTGCGGACAGACTAATGAGTTTAATTCACGCCAATTATCCGCACGCGGCATGTTGGCCAGGATGCGACAATTGATCAAATATACACAACACCTGAGTTCTCCTAACTATGTTATAGTAATCACGCGAGAAGCAGTGATATTCTATTGGTTTGAAATCGGTCTCTGGTTTTGTTCCGGATTTGAAACGTAGCATGCACTTCTATTTTTTTGAAGTTATATGCATGTTAGTAACTATTTATCACTTGCCGTGGAGGAAAAGGTCGCGAGGGAATCTGCATATCTGAAACTAGTTCATAATATTATTAATAACATAGGATTCTACTAATCCACACTTGGCCAGCGTGGTGAACTTTGGAGTGCATCCTTCTCATTTCTGAGAGAAAACCTGTCGTAATGTTGCTTCTTCACTGCTAAAAGCCTAATTCGAATCTTAAGCTTCTACATACATTTGAATCCTTTTTAGTACGTTTTACTCATTAGCAAAGTGTATCCCCTGGAGAATTGAATGAAGATTCGTTTTGCCAAATTTTAATGACATCTGAGTGATCGATCTAAGTATGTAGGTTAAGGCTTGTATTTCTGTTCTGTTGTATTTTAGTTCTACCCTTTACATAAAAAAAAATACCTGCCTATAAGAAAGCCTAAGAGAAATAATGGTCTCGTGTTTACTTTTTCTGTACATATTTTTGTAGTTTTTTCAATACTTGCAGACTACACTGGACAGGAGACATTCCAACTGTTTAAGTCTAGTCAAGACTTTTTATCCTATTTCAGGTTGGATGTGGGTGTTTATGGGCTGTTTTGACCACTTAACATCGGGTGGCCCGCCTGCTCGTTTACTCCCCATTTAACTTAAAAATAAAAAAAACTTTAAGATAATAAAATTCAAACAGATCTCAGAAAAACTTTCCTCACATTGTAGGACCATGTCCTGTCAGAAAAATTAGAGCGAGCTCAATAAAACTCGTCGCTAAGTTAGTTCGTGGGTCAACTTCGACGGATTATCTACAACTGTCTTATGTCACGGGACATTCGTGCCCCGCTGTACTTAACACTTCGTGACTGAGTGAGTTACGAAGTTCCTCAAGTTTCTGTACCAACCTTTATGTTTCGATACCACTATTTATTCAGGTAATTTTATGTCACGTCTCATGATTTGTAGTCATTAATGATGTACAGTCGAAACTTGAAGGTCTCTTTTGTGTGCACAAAGTAAATAAGTGTCACTGTACTCACTGTGCCGTCCCAGTACTGTCAACTATCAAACCTAAACAACTAATCTTACCATTCTGCTGCATTGTTTTGATTGGTGTAGAATGATAACATTTGTGACCGTCTGCTAAACGTGTCCTTCGAAGCAAAGGATCTACCAAAAGTTGTGACTTAGAACATAATAAAGCAGATAGAATGAGTACCTACTTGTTTGTAATGCATTCTATTATCAGTCATTTGTCTCGACCTCATTATGTATTTTATTGTGTGACATTTACTCCTGTCCTTGATAGTATAAGATATAAGAGTATAAGATAGTATTGTGACTATTTATGATCTTATTAATGTAAGGAATAACTGTTTACCCGTTAGTGGGAATCACTTGATTAATTGCATCTGCTTTTCATGGAAATCGTTCGTCTCTTATAAATGTTTGCTTTTGTTACTCGATTATTATTCTGTAACCAACCAATAGATCCACATTCGTCAGCAGGCAGTACAAAGACAAAATAATATATTAATTTCAATTGACCTCCCGATATACGCGGACCCAAATTACAGACATTTCAAACTATATAAAAAGATGTCCTGTACCGATCTCGTTCCAACATTTCGCAGTACTAAAGTTTAAATATATATGGGTAACAGTTAAAATAACTATGAAATTCCTACTCAAGTCCATTCAGTAGTTTTTACACGATTAGCATGACTAGTTTTGATGTTTTCACACTGATATGCAGCAAAAGCATGTCGTAGCCCGACATGAGTGTTGTAGTTCATTAAGTTACATTTTGATAACTAAAATGTAATTTTATCCTTACATCCGTACATATTCGTATCTTCAAATTATTTCAACAAGAGCCGAGATAAATCCTGAGTGTAATAACGTTCTATACAACTCTTATATTTCTCTGTCTATGTGGAGACGCTTGTCGCATCGCATATCTCAGCTGTTTCCTTTCAAAATAATGGCAGTCTGTGAATGTTGCTTTATTTTATACTTTATACACCTACGCCTGAGTACTTTTATGTTGTTCAATTTAAAATGAAATTGCTTTTTACTTAGGAACATTTCAAGAACTGCATTCGTTTGATACCTACTCGTAAATCCTTTTACATTTTTAAATTTCTCATGTTAATATTTATTTTCTTTATGTATTAGCATAAGTTGGGAACGATATTTATCTTTGATGTGTTTCAAACTACATTCTATGTTTGTACACTACTAAACTACATGACCATTCATTTTTATGAATTTAGTACTTACTACAGCTGTGTTATCGGTTGTTTTGTATCGATCTTATTTAAACTTAGGGCAGGATTTAAATGTGACTGTATGTCTATACGCGACGTTGTCGTCACATCAGTGAAGATATCGACATCATTTTAAATGTCTTCCTGCGTATATGTTGTTAAATGCACAGAGCCAACAGCGGGAAGGCGATCATCCCAAGTGTCTCCCTGAGTAATTGAATGCACAGCGAAGAAGCGCTACTTCAGTAATGACGGCAGCTTCTTGCTGCTGTAAAGTTGTTGTGCCTACAAACTGAATGGGCGGAATGGGACTAGATCCGTTTGAACCATGTTGGTACAGCATAAGGCCGGCGCACTACTTACATGAACTGGCTGCCGTCGAGGGAAATCAGTGGATTCTTTCCATCCTACTTTCCCCAATCTCTCTCTCTCTATTCATATAACAATTTAAATAATATCTATACTATTTAAATATAAAATGCATATTCATTAAATAAAATAATTATTCTTTACGTTGCCATTAATCTCCGTTTTTTTTTCTCATGTATTTTTTTTTCTGGCATTTACATCTATTTTAGTTACCATCTCTAAATTCGTTGCAAACATTTACCGTTTCGTAACGTTACGTAACGGTTTCCTTAGAAAGCCAAATTATTCGAAAATATCAGAGTAGAGGCCGTTCCGTTAATATTCTTACATTGATTATAGATCAAAACATTAGACTTCAAAGTTGTGGGGGAAAGTTTCTCGGTGTTTCTAAGGCGCTGCCTATTTCCCGCTGTTCCACAAGGGCCCTCGCGCCTCAGAAGGGTTGTCAACAACCCTTGCGTTTTTTAATATGAAAAGCGGTTGCAGTTTTGTTGGTCGACGAAACTCTGACTATAGCTATTTTATAATTTGTATTAAAAATCAAATTCGAATAAGTTGTACTGTAAGGGATAATTTTCTTGGAACTTAATGAATCTTGAGATGGAGAACTACCTTAAGGTGTGTAATTTGAGTTGTTATCAGTACCTATAGAGTAGTTCTGAGTATAGAGTAGTTAGAGTGAGCTAGCGGTTCAAATCCAGGCAAGCATCTCTATTGCTTGAAATATTTTCTATTCTAAATTTTCGAAATTATGTACGTATGATGAATTAATTATCACTCGCTTTAACAGTGAAGGACAACATCGTGTGGAAACCTGCACGTCTGAGAGTTCTCCATACGTTCTCAAAGGCGTATGAAGCCCGCCAATCCGCACTTGGCTAGTGTGGTGGACTTTGGCCTCTCTGACTCTATGAACTCTCTCATCTTTGAGAGAAGACCCGTGTCCAGCAATGGGATAATAATGGGTCCATGATGAGAGCAGTTCTACCTTTTGAAAAACTAAAATAAAATAAAAGAAGACAAAATTACTAAGGTAAAACTTAAAATTATTATTTTTAACAAAAATGAAAACCGATTTTAAAACTAAAACGTAAGCAAATTATTGTTGGAGCTCTTTGACGGAAGGATGGCGTAAAACCTTTTTTTATTTCGTGTGTGCTAATCCAAATGATATGCCAATCATCATCATCATAGTATCAATGTAGTCGATATAACATTATTAGGTACAGCGTTTTTCTCGTAAAAAAGGTAGCTCTGTGACTACGAATTCCTATATCATAATTTACTAAATATCCACTGCAATATACCCAATTACAAAAAAAAATCTTTTGTAAACGGCAAATTTTATCACAAATGTTTATTGACAGATTTTTTACTAGATTTACTTTAAATTATTGGCTAAAATCGCTGTTCTTCCGTTTCTACAACTTGCTACAACAGAACCAAGCCATGTTTTCCGGAATTAATGTGAAAAATAAACTGCTATTAAAATTATAATGTTATTTACGACGCCATAAATAAAGAGGTGAACTGCGGGAGTTATTAATGAGAACAAACGGCCCGAAACGGGAATTTCATAAAATGTGTCTGTTTCAACTTCCAGCTCTTAATTAGTTGACAAAGTCCCCTCGAAGGCTCGCAGCACAGTGGTGCTCTTGATGATGATTTACGAGGTTGCACCAAGCAGAGGAAGGCATTAGGAAAAGTTTGGAGCGCCATTCAAAGGTCTTGCTATCACTCGAAGTTGGCACTGTCTGCATTTTCGGTTACAAGCTTTGAGTTCGTTTTCTTCGACTTCTCGACGACGTTAATAATGCTGATTAAAACCAACGTAAAAAGAGGAGGAAATATACTCATTAATGTATTTGACAAAATTGGACCGAATTAATCTGGTAACCAATACTTTTTTTTCATACAAAAGTGTATAAGAAATATTAATTGACATTAAAATTTACTTCTCAAAGTTGTACCCATGCCCGGCGGAGGGCGAATTTAACCCGTAAATTTAAATGTTAACCCGTGCCTCGCAATGGGACAGTAATAGGTTGATGATTATGTTTATAATGTCGATTACGCCAAGGAACACTTCAGGTACTTAGTTTGTATTCTCTCGTCGGTCGTTTTTCTAATTATGTAAAGGTGGTCAGACCGTAAACAAAAGGAGTAATTGCAGAAAGTTTTGCTAACCGCGCTCCGTCCCCTTCCTCCATCGCCAGTTAATGAGTTTTAAGAACCCTTCGACCTGATGGAGTTAATTTATGTCGCCGCGTTTGGTCAGGTTCAATGTTTGCAGTTCAAGAACTCTTTGTGTATTATAGCTTCGTATAACTTTGAGTATGACATTATTTGTATATCTTTCCTATACACATTTTGTATAAAATGTTACCTGATTGTATATTTTTTATAGTCCAATTAGAACAGAAAACGAGGATGCTTGTGTTGAATGCTCACTGCAACCCGTGGAAGTCTACGTCTTACCTCAAATAGGGCTGAAATATGATCTGAGTTCGTCTGTGGATGCGTTGTTACTTCTGCAGACTAAGTTGGAATGCAGGATCATACTCTTCAAACCGAAATACAGTATTTCACAATAGTAGTTCACAATGCTGCCGTATGACGGATAACGCTGATTGCGTGTTCTATAGAAATTAAATTTCAAACAGAAAGCTAATTTGCCATACAACCCACATCGGAAAATATGGAGAAAACACCTAAAGTAACGCTACTTATGGTATATTACGCTTACGTCTTAGAGACGTACTAAGTATAACGACGGCTTCACTGCTTCTGCTTCCAAGCGCGTTTGGTCACGTTGATGCTCCTGATGGCACCGGGCAATCGACAGTTTGCATTAGCCTACTAGACGTCGATCTTTTAAAAAACACGATTGACATGAAACTGTGTTGTTGTTTTTTTGTTTATAATTATTTGTAAAAACTGATAAGACGACCCGTATGGCGCCGTGGTCAACGTGCAGACTGCCGTTCGGAGGGTCCTGGGTTAAATTTCCAGCGGGGCAGGAATTTTAATGATGAATTTAGATTTCTGTGTGTGTCCATGGCACCCACGACACAGGTTAAAGCCTACTGTGGGGCTGTGAGTGTGAAGCGTTATTTATT
>DWKW01001316.1:0-12987 GCA_018250115.1 Doberes anticus | reverse complement strand
AAGCTATACTGCTTCCTCGACAAATGCGCTAACTAATGCAAAAAGATTAGGATTGATATTTCCTGAGTTTCACGCATTCAAACAATCATCCAGCTATGTAAAAAAATCTCAAAATTATAATTGTTATCTATATGTATATGGATATTGTTATCTTGATATAATTACTTTATTTTGAAAAATCTTACAAAACATGTGTTTCTTCTAATGTTGAATCACTTGATTGCATTTGAGTGATATCGATTATTGACTAGATATTTGATTTCTTATCTCAAATAATATTTGCACAACTTTTAATTGATATTTACTCATTTATCAGTTATTTTTATAAAGGTGCTTATCCATGGTACGTGATATCGTATTTTCATATTATATGTCTATGTTAGTTCTAGATTACCGCAAGCGACGCTGACGCTGCATTTAAGTCCTAAATCAACAAACCAATTTTAATTGATTGATTCGCGTACGTGTCGGCTCATAACAGAGAGGTCAAGCTGAGCCTCTTGTTAAAATTGATTGCAGTAGTTAAGCCTAGGCTGTATGCATTTATGTATACTGCAGTCCTGTACTTGTAAACAGGTGCATTTAACTGTGCGGAAACAGCGGCAAATCGAAAAATATAAAATAAATATCGCACTGGTGCTAACTCTAATAAAGATACAAATAGATGTAAATCAAAATTCCCAGATATCGCTATACAGTCAATATCAATCAATCAATCAAATATTCTTTATTGTATACCACACACCAATAATTAATGAAAATGAAGAATATACAAACAATAGTGGCGGCCAAAAGGTCTTATCGCTATGGTACCGATTTCTTCCAGACAACCCTTGGATAGAAAAAGAATAGTAAACACAAGTATCAGCTTCCTTTTTCCAAAAATGTATTTAATGATAGATGATAAAGGTTAATTAGTTTTAAATTAACTAAAAAAAAGATGTTTATTTATCTCTTCACGGACTCTTGACATAGTGATTGTGTTCCTCGTGCTTTCGGCTGGCGCGTTGCGGCACAAATTCTCACTTCCTTGCTGATTTTCCAGTGTGTACTCATGAAAGGAAAAGTGTACCACGGTCTCATCTTGATGAATCACTGCGTGGCGCGAAGGAGGTGTTCGTGTTCTACAGAAACAGAACGAAACGAGAAAGAAAAACCCGCAATGAATCTGACAAGAAGATTTTGTTCCAGATCTGTTAAGCTTTCTCATAGAAATAATGAAATAGAAACGGGAGAAATACGAAAAAGGACGTCATATTGTACGTATTAATCTTGCTGTTAGTTTCAACGTCCTGTTTTAATGTATAGCCAGCAGTGAATTACGCTATGAATGCAATTCAGAACGCGCATTAAGTAAAAACGCTCGTTATTTAGACTCTAGTACACTACAAGCTAATTACTGCTTACGTTAAGTAGCAGTGTAGCTAATTGTATTTTATTTTAACGATAGGTGCTATAAGAATTCGAGCATCAAAACTACGTACTGACACTATTGAGTACCGTACTAAGGCTATTAAGTGTAATAGTAACTAATCAATAGTACGTACATAGTAAACCGTACTAATTGTAGAAAACAAAGGGCTTATTTTATGCATTTGGGCTTGAGCCCATGAAGCTCGAGGCACGTCAACCACAGTGGGTCGTTTGTGCCCACTGACGATTTTAGAGTTTGCTGTCCAACCCTATAGGGCATAAGGAAAGTTAGGATTTTATGGTCAGCGAGATTCCCGACTTCATCTGCGTGGATCTCCTGTTTCCCCAGATTAATGCTCCGTTATGCATCACCGCATCATTGTGTCTAGACCATACTAAGACTAGACTTGGTCTAGCAGTACTCAATAGTACGTACTTACGTAGTAGATTGAGCATAGTAGTACTCAATGGTCCGTTTGTACGTAGTAGTACACGGCACGAAGTACCTATCTCTTAGTAGTCTTGAGTAACTAAACTACTAACAATGTTTACAAATAGATTATTTTCCGTGGAAAATATCACAACGTCGTTTCTCAATAGCAACCGTACCCGTTTTTAAAGGTTACGTTATATTTCTTTTACTTGTTCACTGCAGCCTAAATGTTGCCCATATATGCGGCCCAGTTGTATGTTGTTGCGTTGCGACTCATGAGGACTAAGTTGGAATGCCTCTTGTCCGGTGTTTTCTGCCTTACCCACACCCTTCAAACCGAAACACAGCAGTGCTCACAATGCTGATTTCCGGCAGACATAGGCGCGGTGTTGGTGCCGCCGCAGGCGAGCCTTCGGCATAAAACTCTACCACCATCCAATCTCTGTTGTAATTGTAATGTATAAGGTATTGTATATTGAATTTTGATTATAATTACTTTTATTTTAACTAGAAGAATCCTCAAAAGAAAGTAATATAATTAAATAAATACATAAGTAGAACTACGTAATATAATAAATAAATTATATGATCTCAGAGGTATAAATGAAATATACCATTACGACTACACTGCGATTGGCAGCAGATTATGAGGACGAATCTCTTGTAATGTTTGGGCTGTATCGGAATCTGGTAATCATTTAAGTATCACGTATTTCTTACATGTACATCAACTCAGAAAGTAGTGTTTATTTTATTTTCAAAATATAGTTTTTTTTCATCAGGTGTAATAATTGTAGTTGTGAAAAGGAATGCTACTCTACTTCGTGCTTATTTTAAAGCAAAAAAATCGCTTCGCTTAGTTTATACAGCCATCTTTATTGCATTTGAACTTGCAATATCCGTTGAATCCACAGTATGGTCGATGACCGATATCTTATATCTTTCCATCGATTGTTAAACAATACATAAGATTTTCTTTGTTTAAAACAAATATGTATCATTTGGAACATTAATGTTAAATATTTTTCCTCATATATGTGTATATTTTCTTATGATTTAAAATGCTGAAGTTACGATTAATCAAACGCACGGCGGTGTTAAAAGGATGAAAAACAGAAGCCACTAACGTCTTTAAATCGTTTTACTGATGAAAAGAAACAGACCGAATTAGCTTTACGGTTAAAATTCAATCAGAACGAAACTCTTCATGTCGGAGCGCGCAAGGAATCAAAACAATCGGGCGTGGCATCACATAGCCGTGTGCCGTACAGAATTCGGCCTACGGTGACGGAACCGACGCGCGCGGCAAGCGGCAGTCGCGTTCTGCTGCGTCGACGCGCTGCACGTTCCACTGACGAATCGGTTCAAATACGGATTTCGAATTCGTTGAACACGTGCTCGGTTTAAAAAGTAACTATCGTGAATATCTTCCTCGAATCGTATTCGACCGGTGTCAATGTGTTTTGAATTTTCGTGAAGTGCTTTATAGTGGTATACTCACCTCGATCGGTCTTCGGCTGAAGATTGCTCTCGAGGGTGCTTGTCAGTAGATGATACTGTGTTGAGAAAAATATATATAAACTTGTGCATGTGTTCATGTGAGTTTGTATTACATTTGTTTTGTTGTGGTCACAAACGAGTCGGACCGGTTCCGTGCGGGGGATATTTCCATTATTATTTACGCTCGTATTAATCCTTAATGAATTAAACGTAACGATATCACAGCGTTTAATTAAATCGGAGGCGATATGCGTATTGCGGGTATGAAATTCCTATGATATTGCTGATGTTTATTTGTTTGCTATGCAAATACGATTTCAATGATGCGCCTTTTGTGTAAACAGTGATAATGCATTTATCTTGCTAATTACTTCTACGCTTTCTCGAATCCCTTCGTAAACGAGACGCGCTGTTCGAATTTCTTTTGTTTAGGTATTCATAAAAAAGTTCTAACTTTGAACTCCTCATAAATGCTGAGACGACGACGGTTTTGGGTTTTATTTTTAATGGTAATAGAATGGCAAACGAGCATGCAGGTCACCTGATGTTAAGTGATCACTGCAGCTTATGTGCATCCACATAAAACCTGTGGATGCGATGCTACACATGAGGACTAAGTTGGAATGCCTCTTGTCCGGTGTCTTCTGCCTAACCACACCACACCCTTCAAACCGCAAGCAGTTCTTACACCGCGGCTTAACGGCAGAAACAGGCGCGGCGGTGGTGTCGCCGCATAATAACTCATTAGACTCTACCACCATCAAATAACACTAATACCTCACTAGTTTCACTAATAACTCACAATTCGAAACTCTTAGGTACAAATGCGACTTCGTACCGAAGTTTCTGCAACATTAAAGGCCCGTCGGGTGGGCTCGAGTTGGGGAACTTGAACATGCGGACTTTTTCATCAGCATCCAATAAATACTGTTTCTACGTTTCGGGCGAGTTTAATTTCATTTTCCCTGAATATAATTCCATTTCGGTTTTCGAGCGCCAAATTAGGAGTGGCAGTTAATGAAACATGATTTCCCACTCACCAGTTTAACGTTTGACATTAAATTAGTTGAGAAATTGTTTTCAGACATAGATGTCGAAGACGTGCCATTCGTTTGCCATTCAAAAATATAAATAAATTAGCAGACACTAATTCTTATCCGTTATTTTCCCACTAGTGGGCACAGGTCCGCTCTCAGATGAGAGGGTTTAAGCCATAGTCCACCTCGCTGGCCAGTTGCGGATCACCGTTGAGGCGAGTGATAATTAAAGTGTAAAGTGTGTGATACTTCAGAGTACTGATTTTGTGGAATAAATTTCCATAATTTTATAAGTATATTATTCCCCATTAGCAAGTTTCCATTAGATGAAATAGATTTTACCGTCTGATCCGTGGTTCTATAATATTAATGCTTATGAGTTAAATTTTATGATTAATCAGTCAGTCTATCGTATGCAAAATGACGGAATAAATATACACTGCTGCAATAAGCTAAATTGGAACTAGACAGATTAAACAGATTGCCTATAAAAGAGAGAATTATGTAATATAGTATTAATAGTATTTGAATTATTATCATCAAACCATTTTAGGTAAGTACGTAAGCATTGCAATTGTTTAATTTGAACATAATAGCAAACCAGCATGAATGCCACCTGATGTTAAGTGGTCACTGCAACCCATGCAAATCCACATCAAACCTCAACTAGGACGGAATTCCTATTCGAGGTTGTGGATGTACATGGGCTGCAGTGCCCACTTTACATCAGGTGACTTGCATGCTCGTTTGCTATTCCATTTGAATTTAGAAAAAAAATAGTGGCTCGCATGCATGTTTGCTACTCCTTTACAATAATAGTGAATAATAAACTACAAAACATTGACAGACACGATTTCGTCTAAATGACATTTTGCCCGCAGGTGCCAAGTATTTTGCATCATTTTATTTTTAGCCGAATATCGCACGCAGAATCGTATATAGCAGCCGCCCACGGTAACTAGCCGATAAAAATAATCCACGTATAAACCTACATTTTGTAGATACTAGCAACACTCGTCCACCGGTTGTTGTCGATCGTAAATTGTAGACCTGTCTGGTAACGCATAGACAATCTATGATGTAGCTATGATTTTGATGGTGTTAGTCTTGTCGATGGCACCATCACCACTATTCTGCAGTTACGCCTCTATGTGAGCACTGCTGTGTTTCTGTGGATTGGTTTGGTCAGGCGGAATACATTTTTCTTCCAAATTAGTCCACGTACGGAGCTCATGAAAATTAATAAAAAACGCTCCATACTCATAAGCCGCACTCTAGGTTTCCCTGTGTCGCGGACTCGTACGAGAATACATGCGCACATATCAGTTCGCAATTCTTCGTTTAAATTTCCTGTCCGCCGGGAATCGTACCCTCTGAATAGTAGGTCGGCGTGTTGACTGTGGCATACGGTTCGCGATATGAATGAATGGATCTTGTCTTCATTATAAAAACTCATCTCATAAGAAGCACAAATAAACTAAATATTTACAGCGGACGGCTAAATGAATTCTAAAGTTAAATCTCCCCGCCTCTTCTAACGATCAGATTGAAATTGATGGGGGTCTTAAGTAGTAAGTCAGGCTTCTCTGAAACCACCTGTGCAAGTAACCTGCTGTAGAGGATTGTTTTTGGTATTTTATAGCTCTAAGGTCCGGTATCGGTGAATTTTGGATCAAACAGAAATGATTGGATAGTAATGTGAAGCGTTTATAATTAATATATGATTGATTCAGTAAAAACGCTTTACAATCATAGTCCCATAATAGAATTTCCTGTGTCGACGGTGCCATGGATTGACACAGATAAGAAACAGAAATATAAATCGATCAATAAAATATCTGCTCCTGTGGGAATCGAACCCAGAACCCTCTGAACGGCAGACCGGCACGTCGACCACTGTGTCACTCGGAAATTGCAAGTATACCGTTTTTTATTATTTTTTATTTAGTATACTTAGCTAATGAAGCTCGAAACACGCCAACCTCAGTGGGTCGTTTGTGCCTACGGCCGATGTACAAGTATACAGTTGCTAGATAACCAAATACACAATAGCTCCCCCATTCGTACAATACAATTCCATTCCATCCCGCCTCGTCTCCAATCCGCTTTGCACATATCGCATTAACAATGAGAATTATTCAAGATGCCGCTCCTCGACGTTCCCGAAGTTTCGAGCGTATCTCCCGAGTTGTGTTCAATGCGACTGTCGTGCTCCGTGTAATCTTATTGCCACTTCCTCGTTACTGCACAATGTGAATTGAGACGTGGACTAACTCCGACAAGCGCTTTCAACTGTTGGATGATATCACTCAAGTTCTCTCTGGTCTGGTCTGTTCTCTTTGCTCTTCGTCTTGCAAACTCAATGCGAGGGAATCGAAAGCGGTGATCGATAGTGAAGATTGACGATGTTAGAAGTTGGTCATTGTTTGTTACGATCTCTTTGAAATTATTTCAGATATTGCTGCTCTTGAATGCAGAATAAATAAAATAAATAAATAACGCTTCACACTCACAGCCCCACAGTAGGTTTTTTTTAACCTGTGTCGTGGGTGCCATGGAGACACACAGAAACAAGCACACAAATACCCAGACCAGGTACAGAAATCTAAATTCATCATTCAAATTTCTGCCCGCTGGGTATCGTACCCAGGACCCTCCAAACGGCAGTCCGCACGTTGACCACGGCGCCATCCGGGTCAATGCCAGCATCAAAATGACTTTTTAAAACAATTTACAGTATGTGGATGCTATGTCCTTGATTATGTACCTGACCAGCAAAGTATTCAATTTTAATAACAATATTTTTTCATAGTAATAAATATTTGTACGTAAAAAGAATGATAGGTATTTACTGTAGTATTTATTTAAGTAATATTTACTGGACATAATACTTATTATTTTAAAGACATATATTTAAAAGATACATAAAATCGAATACAAAACAACAAAAAAATATGTCAAAAACATTATTATATATATAAGCATGAATAAAATTTTAATACTGAAACAATGATTCCGCGAATCAATCTATAATCATCGCATGCTCCGTCTAGTCACTTCATAATTACAACTGTAGATCTATATTGTAATACAAAAATAGGTCAGCAAAGATCCATCGCTATTGTTAAATAATTGATTGACGATTAAAAATAGAGAGATACATTAATTGAAATGAATATGAAACGGGGCGGTGCCAAATCAAATACGATAAAGGTCACAATCACACTGAATTTCACGTCATCAACCTACGATCTTTTTCTCATATTATATTCCTATTCGACGATAGCTTAATACAGCAAACAATAGGTTGAAATGCTGCCTTAGCCTTATAAGTGAAGACAAATATTATATTGTAATTTTTAGGCAGATTTAAGTGTGAAACACTACCTTTCAGGCCTGTTTTTAAAATCATTGGTTCCAAATGCAATTTTGTAAAATGCACCAAAAATCCACAATATCTCGTTTAAAAGATCTTTTTGGTGCCAACAAGTTGCCTGTCAATAAATTTGTCCAGATATCATGTTGATTAAACACACTGAAATCTGTCTTTCTGACTGGCAATGCCATTAAGCCTAGTTGTAATGTTCATGTACACTTTTTTTTTTTGAGAATTGACAGCATTGACAACCAACATACAATCTCAGCTCATGGTTCGCTTATTGTGATATAATGAAAACACTTATCAATGGTGTCAAAAAAAATGCAACAGTAACAATACTTACCTCTTGTTAGCTTTGTTTCCAACATCATCATCAGCACTGTCGTTTGATTTTTCTTCTTCATCCTGAAACAACAGCTTTGGTTCAATATAATTCTTAAAGTTCCATATGTAGTCCATATGGACAAAAAGATTATCAACCCTATCTACTTACAAGGGGAGTACCTCTTACACTTTACTTGACTAGTAATTGTGAAAATCATATATTCATCATTTCCATTGTTTTTAATGAGTCATAAACAATTCATACTATTGCAATTAAATAGCCTACTGATAAATGTTTATTTATAATTTGTGCTTTCTAACTTTAATTATTTTCTTAATAACTGGACTGTCAGCGATGTTGTCACAGCCAATTATGAGTAAATATAAAAATTTACTGTAACACCTTTATTTATACCTAAAAATTTTAGATATTTGTGGAAATAAATTATTTTGTTTGGTTTATTTGATTTCCAGTCTATAGAGGATTATACTACAGAGAGGCTCTTGTTTCTCTTGTTCTACTTACTATAAAGATCTTAATAGAACTGCTTTTTAACTATGAAAGTCCCATTCAAATGGATTAAATAGTAAAGGCATGATCAGCAAAGGAACATGTAGACATCAATTTATAAAATATAAGGTTCAATCAGTTTTTTTTATATCTTATTTTTACAGATGTGGACAGTTACAATTGCATAATAGAAAGACATTTTTAGACTTCAGGCCATACTAAATCATGCTGATTGACAGTGTCTTTAAGAACAATATAATGAACTCAAAGATTTCCTATGAAGGTTCCTTCATTGAACTTCACTAAAGAACTTGAATTTGAAACTGTTGGTAGTAGCTCATTATAGATTTGTCTCCATTTCTCACTGCTAGCTGTGTAACTTCTGTCATGCAATATGTTATTGATTGATTAATGACCTAGGTACACAGTGGTGGTAAAAAAACCTGTTGAGAATACATACCACTGACTAGCAGAGAGAACTGTATGAATGAGTGTTGCCATGACTTAATGGACACAAACATTTCTTCACTTTATCTTTTGGTTAATATTCAACCTTTGAGGATTTATTTGAAGAGTTTCTATATCTAGTTATGATGAAAACATCAAATGCAGAATGAACAATCAACTTACAACATTGGTAGTATTAGATTTCAGAAATGCTTCGGGTATAATTGATTTTTAGATAATGATTGCAAGTGACTGGTTTCAGATTTATTTACATAAACGCTGGCAGCAAATTCAAGTTCAAGTGTAACCTCAATTATTCACTGTATTCATCAATACATTGTATTTTATCATAATATTTCTCTACTTTGCTATTCATATTCAGATGTTACAGATACAAATAATAAAGAATACAGATGTTCACCAGAGTCAAATTTGAATGATAACATGAATTGGAATCAATAATAGTTCTAAACTAATCTAGGATTAATCATAAACCCATTATTGTCAAACTACAGGAATAGGTCTCCTCTTAAAGATGGGAGGCTTTAGACACAGTCTACCATGCTGGCCAAGTGTGGATTGGCAGACTTTACATGCCTTTGAGAACATTATGTAGAGCCCTCAGACATGAAATTTTCTCACACTATTTACTATTTAAGCATGTGAAAATTAGTTTCTAATATGCACATAATTTAGTAACAATAATAAATAATATCAGAAAATTGCGAGGTGCATGCCAGTTTTTGAACCCCAACCCACCACAGGCATCTAAAGCCATACTGGAAGAAAAAAAGAATGTAAAGATAAAATTCTTTGGAAACAAAAACTATGAAATATATTAATTATTACTATACGTTTCATAAAATTTTATTACTAAATACTAGTGTAATCAAGCTTAATCATTATTTTCAGAATATAATTGCAAGATCCATTGTGTAGATGAATGATAGGAAAGCAAGGACACCTACTTTCAAATTTGGTGTCAGCTCTTCATGATAATTTTGTATTAAACAATTCATAAAAAATATCCTCAGCATCATATTTAAATATTACATGTACTGTTGTCTTGAAAATAAAAAATAAAAATCATTGCAACAATTAAAAACAAAAATATAAAGCAAGGTTTTGATCTAAACAAGAATAAGGCCATTTTTTTGGAAAATGTTTTAATTAATTAATCATAATTGAAATTCCCTGAAATGCTTATATTAGTAAAATCAAATTAAATGTTCAAATTTCACTTAACTCAAATTTATTAGAGAAGGGTGACATTAAAATAAAACACAAATATTTTGTGACCTTAAAATAAAGTATACTTTGGTAAAAGTAAGCAAAAAGGTGTGATGTTAATAATAACATTTAAATTTAACTAATAATAACTTCTAATTTTACATGAAATATTTTAAAGAATATATGCCTACACAATCATCAACATTGACAATTTAAGTAATGTTTATGTTTGTGTGATATTCCTCATCATTAATCCAACTCAGATTATACACATGTAGGATAAGTATTATTCTGAACGAAAAGCCCTTTGCTGATCCTTTTCTATAAGCCCTTGTACGTCAAATTATTGACCTAACTACACATCCGTTTTGTTACTCACCGTTTTCCTTGGTGTTTGCACGCTGGGTGTACGTCGGATTGTAACAAGTGCCATACCACATTAGCGCTAACGAATCATTATCAAAGTAATATACAATCACAAACATAAAAAGAAATAATATTCACTTATCATAATACTAATCTTTAGATGAATCATTAATACTGGACAATATCCTAAGAACGCATAGTTTTATACATTTTTACGCACACGCAACTGTTTATCAACAAGCACAATGTGGTAGGTATTTTGTTTTGAACGATTTAATTTAGTTATTTTAATCTTGACTTAAAACGCGGAACAACTAACGTAAATAAATGCAATTGCAATGCAATGCAAGGGACAAAATATCACTGTTCACTTTGCTTGCGCGAAGAAATCACAACACAGACCATACTAAAAAATTACGAAAGACATTAAGACAACTAGTACAGACAATTAATTATTTTGCTATATTATGTCATTGTCAGTCTACTTGATCGAAATGATTACTCTTATGCCCTCTACAGATTATTTTCCACGTTGATCGAGGAGAGAAAATTTGAATATTACAATTACTTAATTATCCATGAATTAATTTTTTTTATATTTTCATATTCATCTCATACTTAATCTTCATAAAATTTTAAATTTAAGACACCTTTTAATCTTTTAAAATTTTGCCGCCCCTAAAATAATGCTGCCGGCCTTACGGGTCTAGGCCTAAATCTATGCATCGCAATAGCATTAATGTTATTTAATGCCTTCAAGGCCATGGTCAGTTTGGTGAATTGTAGTTCGAGCAGTGAGCTGAGCCGTAACATAAGGCTAGGCTACCTACCAGGCAGCTAGGCTACCTACTAGGCAGCAGGACCTAATAAATGCTACGGTGCGGGCATCCGTGCTCCACGCCTCGAAGCGAAAAACAAGATAGAAGCTCTTCAATGTAGTAGCTCTCAAACAAACCGGTCATTGCATCAACCCGGTCTAACCCCATGTAGTTATACATGTGTAATTTAAATTTGTAACTGTCATAAAAATAATAAATATCGGCTGTAAGCTTTAATTATTATTGTCTTGTTAATAATTTGAATGAGACTGACAAAAAAAAACCTAACTCAATTGACTGTCAAAACTGTCAAATTCTCAAAACAAACTGAAATACTGCAATTACGGCAAAATTATGTAATTGTTGGTTCCTAAAAATTTTAAATATTGGTTTAAACGTGAAATGTTTAACAACTTCGGCAGACTACTATCAATTGACGCAAAAGTTGTTATGACATCGTTGCAGCTCTACAAGCATTTACTACGCCAGTGTGAGCGGTTGCCGCCTGATGCTTGTAAATACTACAAATTCGCCATAAAGCAGGTAAATTATGAACAAAAACTTGGTATTTAAATATATGGATAACTTCATAATGACATATCTTTACAGGAAAGTAACTTGCAAAAGATTTTTTTGTTTCAAATAAACACAAATAATACTTTCCTTTCAGAGCTACAAACAGCATAAAACTGAGTCAGACCCAGAAAGAGTAAAAGAGATCATAAGTAAAAGTGTAGAGGACGCGAAGTGGATAATAAGCAAGGTGAATAGAATTTATTTTATATGGTATAAAATCTTACCTAACTTATGTAGTTAGAATTATAAAATCTGATATATTTTAATGAAACAGTAAAACGTATGTACATTTAGCTTTAAAAATGTAGTGCCATTCTTCATCCACATCACTACCTCTGGAGATAAAAATACCAAGTGAATTGTGGTGTTTGCAAATCTATATAAGGTTTTGGACGATTAGGTAGGGTGCATTAAGGTAAGTTTGAATAAGGATTAACATAGGTTTTGGCAATTTTTTATAATACTGATGACATAGCCCACATAGACTTCAATGCACATCAATTGTTTAAAATTTCATGTTTCATTTTGTTAGGGGCCACAAAATTATGGGAAATATTTACTATGTGCAGTTATGTTTAAATATGTATGTAGTATATTATTATATAATATTTAGTAATTATTCACTGTTTAAATATATACTTATATAGGTATAAGTGGCAAGTTATTAATACTAATTGACTGCTGAATGTAGGTTAAAGAAATGTATAATTTGAGTTATTCGTGTTATGGAAATTTCTTTGTGTTAACCTTGGACCAATTTTATGTGATCTTTCAAAAAACTCTGGATTTTATAAGTATATATTTTACATTTGTAACAAATTCTAACAATTTTTACATAGGTTTTTTTGTTATAAAAGTCAGCTTATGTTCGATGGTGGTAGAGTCTTATATCAAAGGCTCGCCTGCGGCGGCACCACCGCTACACCTATTTCTGCCGTAAAGCAGCAGTGTGA